>VMDR010012545.1:0-26382 GCA_007922815.1 Macrotus californicus | reverse complement strand
GCAATAGACTACTACTCAGCTTTTACAATTTATAATGTAGATAATGAACAAACTTAGGCATGTTAAGTGAAAAAAAGCAGGTTGGAAATTGTATAATAGAATATGATTTTAAGTATATGAATTATTTATATGTAAAATAAATAATCTAGAAGTATAAATAATAAAAGGTAATCTTTGAGTGGTAAGATCGTTGACATTTTCATTTGCTTTTTTGACTAATTTATATTTTCTTTCTCAAAAAGATTTTATTTATTTATTTTTAGAGAGAGGGTAAGGGAAAGAGAAAGAGAAGGAGAGAAACATCAATGTGTGGTTGCCTCTTGAGCGCCCCCTACTTGGGACCTGGCCCACAACCCAGGCATATACCCTGGCTGGGAATCGAACCAGCAACTCTTTGGTTCACAGGCCTGCGCTCAATCCACTGAACTATACCAGCTAGGGCAGACTAATTTATATTTTCTAAATGATCTACAATCTACTTGTGTTTTTGCAATAGTAAAAAGTAACTTCTACTTTAAAAAAATTAAAAGTGTAAATTTTGCCAATTTCCAAATTGTACTTCATTTGACTTATGAAGTGCAATTATACAGTTATAAAGTTATACATGTAAGGTTAACAAAGAACAGATTTCACCAAGGGAAGAGGAAACATGAGCTGTTACACGATTTGTAGGGAGAGCTGATTACCATAACTGCATGCTGCTCTGAATGTCCAGTAGCCATGGCAAAAAAAGAGCCAAGGAGGTGAGACTGTTTTTAGTTGCCTGAAAGGGAAAGCAAACATTCATTTAAGGGGCACATTATTCCAGGTACAAAGGGGAAACAGGATATATTATGTATTAAGGCCTGCGGATAATGCACTTGTTCTTTATTTTATAGATCATCAAAATCTCATCCAAAGAGGTAATTTTGGAACAGAACTTTCTTTTAAAAGCAGAGGGTAAAATATTAAATTGTAGTTTGAAGTCAGTGGGTGTTCAGTTTGGACAGGAGTAACCTTGGGGATCGAACTCATTTGCAGATGAAGAAACTGAGGGCAGAGTAGTGAAGTAACTCACACAGTGAGTGGCAAAACGGGACTAGACTCCCTTGACTCCTGGCCCGGTGCTCTTTGTATCACACCCTGAAGTCTCTGTCCTCCATGCCTCTGCATCTGGGGCTGGGCTGGCTGTTTCCAGCCACGTGTCAGCCGTGTCTGTGTCTGACCCGCTCTCTGGATCAGGCTCTCCTTGAAGTCTGTGATCTTGTTCTTCCCCTGCATGCAGAGGCACTTGGGGCGGGCTCACTAATTTGCAATCAATGAGGGAATCATGCATGAGATGAGAGTGTTATATGATGATTTTGCTTTTTTATAGCCTAATTTTGTATCGCTTTGAAAATCTGTATAACATTAAGAGTTAATAACAGCAAGCCTGACAGTACTAATTGAACATTTCCTGGTGCTTGAGAAACACCAGGCACACTTCTAAGCACTGTTTATATATCATCAACTTAACAGCCACAACCCCCTGGGAGGCGGAAGTTCTTCCTGCCTCCGTTTAACAGATGAGAATGCTGAGGCACACAGCAGGAAATTCACTTTTCATTGGTGACACGTCTAGAAGGTGGCAGGACTGGAGCTCAAAGGTCTGTTCTAAAGTCCAATCCTTAGCTAACAACTAACTACACAGACTCTCCAGCAGTTAGAAGAATGGTGATGCCTTCCATACTGCTGATTAGATAGCACTGTCTGCATTTGATTCAGGGACTGATGTAAGTTACTTAACCTATGCCAGGACAGCTAGCGGGTGGTGAAACTTGGATTGAAATCCATGTCCTTTAATTTCTGTACTGTCCCTACTATGACCTATATAGGAATGAGGGCCCATAATCAGACCCATCCTGAACCTTTGTGGGGGAATCAGGCAGGGCAAGGATTTTACTCATGTCTTGGATGGATCCTGAGATTTGTGGCTTGAGCTCTACCTAGACTGTCATGGGGTATGGGAAAGCTTCCCTCACTGTGGACCAACCCCATCACTTGGTGAGGCCAGGTGGGTGGTTCTTTGAACCTCGGGAAAATTTTTGTCCAACCCAGAAAGGCCCTCAGTTGAAGCAAGAATAGAGGCTAATGCTCTTCTCCCCTACCCCAGGATTCATCCATCATTCAGGCCCTCAGTTTAGTGGGTGGGCTGGTGAGGACACAGTTTGTCTGCAGTATCCTGGTTGGGGAACACAGACCTTTTGGAGGGGGTAGGCTTCAGGGAAGGCTTCCTGGAGAAGGTGATGTCTGATCTGTGATATCAAGAAAGAACCAGAGGAGTGAGCTTTGACAAAGTGAGTGTTGTGGCTGAAGGACAGAAATTCCCAAGTTGGAACAATGCCAAGTCACTGGTGTCCCTTGAGGGCTCAGCTGTGAACAAAGCTGCAGGCAGAAGTGTGTGCTTTCCTCTCCAGTTTCCCCTGCATGTGCCCTTTGCTCCTCACATGTTCTCTTCTCCCATCTCCCACCCCAAGTCTACCATGGACCCCTGCTTTCATACTTCTCTTGCCCAAGGTGTAAGTATCAATAAGACCACACGTGTTCCTTCACCCATAGCAATGTGCACAAAGCCTCCTTCAGACCATGGACCATTAGAAAGTTATGCATCCTCTCTCTCTCCATCCTGCTTTTCTGCTTTTTGCCACCTTCTGCCTTCTACTTTCAACTCACCCTTTTGCCTCTGGGGAAGCCCTAGCCTTGTGCTTCTCATTGTTATAGAAGTCAATGTGCTTGGTGTGGCCTCTAAACTGGAGGGAGTTTCTAGGCCAGGGGGTACTTCCAAAGGTGAGTGGGAGGACATCTTCACCTGTGTGGCAAACAGCTCTCCACAGTAAGCAGAAAGGCTTGTTCTGGTTACCCCCTTCCCCCCAAAGTGAGGTCACCTCAGGCACCTCTGTGAGCTCACTGGAGCTCCATTTCCTGTCTGCCTCATGTAGTTGTGGTGAGCCTCCATTGGGATATAGGTGAAAAGTAAGTGGTGCTTTGTAAATGGTAAAGCCCTATGTAGGCATGCAGGGCTTGATGTGATGCTGTAGCAGACTATGGATGTGTGCTTTTTAGGTGAATTCACTCAGATAAGGGTCCCCACTCAGGATTACTAATGGGCTTTGTGGGATAAAGTCTGAGCAGGGCTCTTTTACTAGTGGCTGAGAAACTTCTGCCCATGCCCCGGGTCTGTATAAACCTTCACATTGTGAGGGTTAGACAGAGAATTCGTCTTTCACACTGTGCTATTTTGACCTGGATTATCTGGGAGACTGAGACTGTGTAGGCGTGGAGTCTGAATTCCCTCCACCTGCCCATCCTTTGAGAATTGATCAATGAATGCTTACATAGTCAAACCTTCCTGGGGGGATTTTAAGATGGTGTTGTTATTCCACTTCAAGTATACAATTTTTCCCCAGTGCTCATTGATTTAAATTCCTTTAATATAACACTAGACAAATGAGTGCTTCATTGAAACTTAATATGATCACCTGGAAGGAGATTCCCTCCTGAGAAGCAAGGAGTCAGACAGCATGTAGGAGAGATCCTGTGAAAGGCTGTAGCCTCTCTCTCTCTCTTTCTCTTCCTCCCACTTGGGGGTCGTGTCTGTGTGAGGAGAGGAGAGGGCAGTGGGGAGAATAGGAGGATGGCGTGGACATATGCTACATCTTAGAGATGCTCAGGGAAGAAAGGATAGATGAGTTCAAGAGCTTCCACTTTTTACCCAGTTGCTTAAGTCACTTTGATCCACCTTTAACTCTTTTCCTTCTCACCAACTTTTCAAACAACACATTGGCTCTAAGTATAAAACAGTCCATTTTGGGAGGGCCAGAATCCTCGTATGGCTTCTCCTTGTGCTCAGAATAACACCTGCACTCTTTACCATGGCTTACAACAGCCAACTCTTTTGGGCCCTGTATTCCTCTCTGAACTCACCTTCTCTCTTCTTCATTAAACACATCTCCAGCCAAATATGTCCAATTTTGTTCTAGCACAGCAAGCTTGTTCCCATCTGAAAGCATTTGTCCATGGGCTTCTTCTGCTTGCTATTCTCAAGATTATTTCATCCCTGCCATTTACATCTAAACATACATTTTCCTTCCTCAGGAAGGTTTCTTTGACTCTTATTTACAGTGTGTTCATGTCATTATTTTGTGTCCTGTTGCTTCATGACCCTTACCACATTTGGCATTTGTCTTATTAATGTGCTTGGTTATTAATTTTCCCCCAATTAGAGGACAAGCCCTTTGAGGGAAAGGACCATATTTGTCTTATTCATGCTTGTATTGCTAGCACCTACAAAAGTGTCTGATACATAACAAGTAATTCAGTACACATTTGCTGGATAAACAAAAAAGAGGGCCACAAGAGTGCATAGCCAAGGAGGAAAGCAGAGAAGGAACTGGCCCTCCAGGCACTGTTGGCCATCTTTTATTATTATTGTTATTATTACTATGATTTTAGAAAGAGGAGGGAGGTAGGGGGAGAGAGAGAGAGGGAGAGAGAGAGACGGAGATAGAGAGGGAGAGAGATTTGTTATTTCACTTACTTATGTATTCAGTGGTTGATTCTTGTATGTGCCCTTGACCAGGGATCAAACCCACAACCTTGGAACATCAGGAAGATGCTCTAACCAACTGAGCTACCCATCCAGGGCACTGTCGGCCATCCAGTATGTAGCATCCACTTGTGGACACTACCTATGGAGACATGACTGAGGAGCAATGGCAGAATGGACAAAGGGATGCCGAAAGGGGCTGGCTCAACAACTGGTAACCTGAGGACTTGGTTGCAGGCACCTGGGCCTTAGAGATATTCAGGTCTAAATTCTTTATTTCTTAAAATATGTGGGGAATGAGTCTCAAAAAACTTTGGGCACTTGCCCAAAATCAGTCTGCTTCAGAGCAAGGATTAGAATTAAACCTTGAATTCCAGGCCACTATTTTGTCTCTTTACCTCACTGTCTCCAAAACCTTTGGGTATAGAAGAATGAATCTGCTTTGACAGAAAGCTTAGAGAAGGCCCCGAGTGTGTCAAAAAGTAGTTGCATGAATGGTGGAAGTTTAGGCAACTGGCTAGTGTTTAGCTCTGGGATCCTGGGGCTAACTCATTCTCTTTGGCCTCATGTCTCCTATGTGTGGGAGGTGACATGGGTATCAATACTTGCAAGTCACAACTAAGTGGAATTTGAACATATATTTCAAGAGGAAATACAAAAACATTAAGAGATTCGACAGAGTACTATATATCAGAAATTAAGGCATCTTATTGTTTGAAAAAAGGGGTGTACTTTCAGTGGCAAGAGATACAGTGAGATCACACTGTTGAAGTTGAGGAGTGTTGAAAGGGCACAGTACTTGCCCTAGGCTCATTTGTTCCAAATGATCTTTCAAGTCTTTCAAATTTGGAGAGGTAGGTGGTCCTTTTCTGTACTGTGTGAGAGAGTACCATCTCTCAGAGACCCAGAAAAAGTGGGGGGAGAGGCCCCACTTATTTAAAGGCAAACAGAAAAGTAAGAGAATGGGTTACTTTTCCCAATAGGTGGAAAACATAGGGGATCTCTTCACGTAAGAGGCAGTGCAAACTGAACTATACCCAACTGGTTTAAGAAGGATGGAGAGATATGCCTGGAGGCTGGGAGAAGAAACCCCTGAGCAGAAGGCCAGAGTGGTGGTAGACCATTCTGTTCCATACATCACCAAGGCCAAGAAAGTCACACAATTATACTGCACAGTGTTTTAAACACACGAGTTCATCAAATCTTCACCAGATATCAGTGGGACAGATATAATTGTTTACCCATTTTAACAGATTAGGAAACTGAGGCTGAGAAAGGCAGTAATTCACCAAAGACACACAGGTGGTGAGTGGCACAGCTAAGACTTTGAGCCCCCACCATGAACCATTAGGCCCAACAAGCCTAGGCTCTAAGATCATCACTTCACTGTACGGCAGTCTTGATACTGCCTGTCCTCTCCCATCCTTGAATCAGCATGGTGACCTCCTGTCATCCTCACTCCCCAGTGGAAGCCCAGGCGCTGTCCTAGGTGCTGAATGTTATTATGTAAAATGAGGTGGGCATAGGAGGAAGACTCTGTTTGCACTCCTGATTCTGGCTTTAAGCTCTTTTATTAAAAAGCTCCTGGCAGATAACTTTGAATGGCATAGTGTCACTGCTCTTCAAATAGTGGCCAGTCCAGAAGGTCTCAGATGAGCATCCCACTCCCACTCAGTGCTCCACCGTGGCTGAGAATGATCCCAGGGGACCAGCTGGGTACAACTGGCATACCTAATTATAAAAGCATGGGCCAACATATGGGTTAACTTTGCAAAGCTCAAACATACCTAAATTCTCATATTATTGATTATAATTGGTGGTTTTGAGGGATTAGGGAAAATAAAGAAGATGTCTTTATTTTCCAGAAGAGAAAAGAGATCACGATCAACGGATTGGTGTAATGTGTATGGTTTCCAGGTATCCCTACCTGAATTAAAGACTCCTTCTGCTATTTTATATTTTATCAAAATGATAACAGACATGGATGAAGAAAGGAGAGGAAAGAATGAGCAAGAAAAAGGGAAAAGAGAGAAAGAGAGAAAAGGAGAAGACATGCGGGGAGGCCAGAAAATAAAAGAAAAAGAGATGTTGATGTTTGAAGGTAAAAACAATAGGATGTTATAACTTCCTAAGGTGTCACTGAGAATGGGTTTTCTTCATCAGTTTTATGAATATTAATGTCTCACTCAAGGACATAATCCCCTGCACATGCTTTCTTCCCTATCTCCTGTTGCAGTGGAAATCTATACTAGCAGTGACCACTCATCATACCATAACTACCATCTCCCAAAACTCACAAATGCTTCCCACCCTCTCACTTTTCACCACACTGTCTTCTGTGCCTGTGGTACCTTTCAAGCAACTGACCTTTAGTCATGAAGCAGTTGAGAGGGCCACTGTCCTTCTCTCAGTCCATCTCCAATCAGACCACTCAAGGGAGCATTCCCAGATTGTTCCCTTTGGAATAAATGTCTTCTTCCCTGAATTCTCCATTATCCTCAGATTGCACTGTTTTTCCAGAACTGATCATGGATCATCTTGTGTTAGTATAGTATGTACCGGTATCTTTTCCATTTGATCTTGTGTCATCTTTGAAAGGCAAAGTCTTTATCTTACTGTTTTGGGGTCTCTTGCCTCCCACAACACCAAACACGCTGGCTTGCAAAGAAGGTGCTCAATATTGTTTAAATGAATAACACTCTTTGGTTGAAAGAATTTTTAAAGACATATCTAGGACTTTATTTTACAAAGGTAACATAGCCATACAAGAACCTCGTCATCTAGTCTGAGTCATAGTCCCATCTTTGTTTACCCATTGCATTCCCACCCACGCCAAGGTTTTGGGAAGCCCCACAGGCTTGGGAGTCAATGACCCAGTTCTGCATGAAAATGAGGGCTGACTTCCAGGGCAGTGTTTCCATTTTATTCTAGACTATGTCTAAAATGGTCAGCCCAGGGAGACCTAGTGTAGGAAGACTCTTAGGAGAAAACTGAGAGGCACTCTGGGGTCTCCCTACACTAACGCATGTGTCTGGAGTCCACAGAGTTACATCCTACTCCATGTCTATCTGTACAAGGCCAGTGAACAGGGAGGTTTCCATTTCTGGAACTCATTCATGAACTCATGCATGTCCAAGAGAGAGAGTCCTGGCAAGAACTCCTCCAAAGGGCTGTAGTGTGGGAGCCTGAATCTTGGGAGGTAAGCCCCATTTTCATCTCTTGTTTAGAGCAGGGGTGGCCACTCTAAACTCCTTTCTGGAGGAAAAAGGAGAGAAACAGAGTTGCCTGCACTTTCTGAAAGTGCTGGAAATTTTCTCCCAACAACGCAAAAGACGAGGGCCTGGTCAGAGATTTCCAGCCCCTGCACAAGGAGGCTCTGCTAAAGCACACCAGTCCCAGAAAAGTCAGAAATTTGGAAGCCCAGTCTCAGGATTCCAAGATTGGCATTGGCCAGTAATGACAGGAACAGCTCAAAGGCAATGTTAGATACATGTTGGCTTAACACATTTATACAACCCCAGGTGCCTCTTGGGACACAGGTGCTGAATTTACCTTCTGAATGGAGTTTTCTGGCCCCTGCTAAGGGCCAGTGGTATTACATGTCTGGGACCACCAGCTCCATTTCAATCTTAGTACTTCCAAGTCCCTAGAATTTGTCTCTTTCCCAGAAGGAATGTGAGGGAGTGTGTGTCCCTCCCCTTCTCCCATCAGTGTGTTATTCTGTGGGGTTCCTGACGACTTTTACCCTGATGTTTCAGCTTGGGAGAAGCTAGAAGGCATGTGGGTCAGGTTGCCCAGGGATTCTTCTGTTTCTGTTCTTGCAGTACCCCCACCTTTTCTATCTGCACTCATCATGTGATTGGAGAGACAATTTCCTTCTCCATGCCTTCAAGCCTCCAGCCAAGGCCAGGGATGCTGGCTTCACTCCCTAAAAGCAGAACCATGTCAAAACCTGAGACAAGTCTGTCCTGAATGGATTAAGTTCCCTGGGCTTCTATGATCAGGCAGAGAGAGCCAAATAGGAGGGATGGAGAGTCTTTTCCTCCTGATGAAAAAGTATTTCTCAAGGTGAAATGTTTCAGAGAGCTTTAAAAATTCTACCAAATACTGGGGACCATGGAGCTTCCATTGACACCAGGAGACTCACTTGTCTAACAGCTGCCTCATGTCTGTTCTGCACTTCGAGATCTCATGCAGAACATCCTGGATTGGAATGAATGACCTGCAAGGTCTGTGAAGTCAGCCTTTCCTCATCCTCCTGGCATGTGAGCACCTTCTTACCTGCCTACCTTCAGTTGAGGGCCAAGAGGCTCACAGATCCTTCCAAGGTCATTGAGAAATCATTTTTCCAAAGTGCTGCCTTTTGGTAATAACTCAGACATCCGTCCCAAAGAAGTAAGCATGTCCCCTAGGTTTAAAAATCGCCAGAAGGCGTGTGTTCTTTTGGTTCTGTTTTTATTATATTGTGAACATTAGTACAAGGTTAAATACACACAGAGACAGACATCAGAAGGCTGCAGAGTGCATACACATGAACATACTTGTACATAGAGAAGGAGTACAGAGAGACTGACAGAGCACACAAATACACATAGATTACAGGTAACAGCCACAGGAGTGCTGGCTATATCAGGTACACATTGCTACACAGGACAGAGCATAGGGTACAGAGAGCAGGTGTCAGTGACAAACATCATCAATTAAAATCCAGCCATTGATGTTACATTTGACAACAGCATACAAAGCCTTATTACATCTCCAAGGGGCAAAAGGTCTAGGGAACCTCAAAGAGGTTTTCAGGACTATTTCCAAGGCCAGGCTCCTATGGGAGGGAATAAACAGGCACACTATGATGATAACAAGAAGAGGAGCACTGACTGTCAGGCCAAGAAGCAAGAACAATGTGAGCAGTCAGGGGTCGAGGGGGCACGTTATTTAAGAACCTCAGTGATATCCAGAGAATCAAAGGCCCTTCTCCATCTACCAAAGGTGTCCAACCTTTTGGTGTCTCTGGGCCACACTGGAAGAAGAGTGGTCTTGGGCCACACATTAAATACACCAACACTAACAAAAACGGATGAGCAAAAAAAAAGTTTTAAGTAACTTTATGATTTTGTGTTGGGCCACATTCATAGCCATCCTAGGCCGCATGCAGCCCGTGGGCCAGGGATTGGACACCCCTGATTCTAGACACCTTGCCCCAGCCCCACGTCCACTCTCCAGCCCTATGGGGGAAATCCAAGGGTTGATAATGACCAAGCAGGCACCTGTTTTTGATTTTCTTAAGTTATATTTGGTGAATGAGTTTCCAGCACCAGATACTTGGCAAAGGACGTCCTCCCTGCATGGCAAGAACTACCTTCAAAGCCTTGTGCTGTCCGACTTGGGGTCTAGACCTGGCTCTGCAATCAACTAGCTGAGCAATCTTGAACAAGTCACTTAACCTCTCTGGGTCCCAGTTTCTTCATCTGTATATGAGGGTGCTGGCTAGATGACCTCTAGACCCCTTCCAGCTCTTATAAAGGGAAATTCAGGTGAATTTTAATGGCACTTTTTTTCTGAAGGAGAAATAAAACAAAAAATAAATAGTTGAACAAAGATAATCCAACTTCCCAACCACCCGGCTACCCAGACCCCACTGTCACCCCCAAAGAATAGATCCTGAAACCCAGCAATTAGTCACTTAGAGACCTGGCTCTGTGCCAAACCTATCCCAAGAAGCTACTTTCTGTTCAGGGCAGACTTCTCAGGATTAGAAGTAAACTAATTTGTACTCCTTGAAGGTAGAGATGACATTGTATTTGCTTTGTAAGCCCCAATATCCCAACTCAATGCCTGACAAAGAGAAGATACTTCTAGCATTAATCATCAGCAACTTTTTTTAAATCATCACACGAGGATATGTGTATTGATTTTGGAGAAAGAGGAAGGGAAAGAGAGAGAGAAACATTGATTGGCTGCCTCCCATATGCACCCTGACCAGGAATCGAACCTGCAACCTTTTGGTATATGAGACAACATTCCAACCAACTGAGCCACCTGGCCAAACACAACCATCGGTAACTTTACATGTTAGGGTCGGTGGAATGAATTTCTGCAGGGTTTGAGTACCAAACATTTCAGCCTCTTCTTTTGTTCCTGAGGCTCAAGTACAGGAACCTCAAATAAATAAACAAACAAACAAACCAAGGTGGAAATAAGGAAAACAAACTGATTTGGTATCAAGGAATTGTCCCCTGGCCAATGGTTGGTCAGGGGACACAGCTATTCCTCTACTGTCACCATTGGTCTTTCTCTCCCTTTTCCTTTCCTTTTCCACCATTGGGAGAGGGAACAAGATCCCTTTTGTTCTTGTCCCCTGACTGCAGGCACCCCTGGGACTATGAGAGGTGTGTAATGGGAAGCTGCTTCTGTGACTGTCTCTGGGTGGCAGCTGTCATTGTTCTCTGTCTTCTCCATTGCTCAGTGCTCAAGGAGCACCACACTGCCTGTATTCTCTTTGCTCCATATCTTGTTACTTGTCTAGCCTGTGGCACCCACATACAGCCTGCAGAGCCGTCTCCCATTCCCAGGGATGGGATTATATCACCCCTTGGTCTTCACTTCTGCTGCCAAACAAGCCTCATCAATTCCTGTAATTAGTTTGGAGACCTTTAATTGTCTTTGCCATCTTGAAAACAGCACCTGTTTGCAGGTTCCATAGCAGCACTTCAGCCTGGATCCTTTGATGACTGTGGAAGTGGTCGAGATCAGCAATGAAGTGCCTGGTCGCTGAGGCCAAACAGACCTGAGTTGGAGACTTGGCTCACCACTTTCAGGCTGTGTGATTGCAGCAACTTACTTAACTCTGTGGGGTTCAGCTGTAAAAAGGGATTAACAAGAGCACCGCTACACAGCACTTGTGAAGACTGAAGGAGGCCATCCCTACAGAGTGCTTACCACGATGCTTGGCACACTGTACACCTTAAACATGAAGAAATAAAAACAGGTCCTTTTGCCTTGCCACCCAGTAATCCTGTAGACTCAACTATAATCTATATAGTTCAGCTATATTCACTCAGAAAAGCCTTCCGCAACAATGGAACTAGTCACACGCAGCTACTGAATTCTTTAAATGTGGCTGGCACAATTCAGAAAATAAGTTTATTTTTATTTCATTTGAATTAATTGTAATTTCAATTGCCACATGTGCTTAGTGGACACCACGTCAGACACATCCAACGGCTACAAGGAGATGTGTGTGTGTATACAACATACACATGTGCCTGGGCCAGTGACTACCTACCTACCTGTCTTTGCTGTGCACAAGGGAAGCGCTGGCCTTTCGACCACGGAAAGTGTATCAAATGGAGGTTTCCACCTGACACTACATGGAACCTTGGGCAGGTCAGTTCACCTCCGTGCCTCAGTTTACTCACCTATAAAGTCAGGTGGTTGACCCATGTTTCAAGATCCCTCCCCTCCAGGGCTGCTGCACATAAGCACATGGGCTGTGCATGCATTGTTGCAGACAGAAACATGTTCACAGAGACTACAATGTGAAGAATGACCCCTGGAGTTCAGCAGCCTCACACTCTTGCTTCACAGCTAAATATTCTGGGGCTTGACAAGGCTGATTTTCTGAGCTGCCTCTTCTGGTAACCCCTGCAAGTCAGGAAGGGCTTCCAGGCCACCTCAGAATGCAGTCTGTAAGGGGCAGGGGACAGAGGGCAGGAGGGAAAGAGGGCATGCATATGGCATTAGGTCAGCTTCCCTCTGCTGGGACGAACCTGCCCAGACCTCCGCCTTGATCTCAGATTGCATACCCTGCAAATGTTCATAGCACTGCTTAGTAGGGACTAATGTAAGGCATTGCTCCCTATTAAAGCACTGAATGAGTGTACATGCAGTCTTAGTAGAATTAACAGTCACACAAATTAGCCCATTCTCTAAAGTACTAACTAGCTGAAAGCTGCTTTGCTAAGGTACTTCTCAGGGCTAGAGAAGGTAGACCTAGGTAGGCCCTGGGGAATGGGGTGGGGAAGCAGAGGTTGACGCTTGTGTGTATGTTTGTGAGTTGCATGCAGAAGTACTTTAGAAGGTCCTGGAAGAGGGGGCAATTGTGCTCCCATTTCTGCCCAGTTCTGGCCCCACATGAGGATGGAGGGAGCTGCCCCTCTACCTCCTCTCGGGGTCCTGGAGTCTCTCCCAGTTCTGTGATGCAGTGAATTATAGGCCCTGAGAACTTCCTGCTCCAGAGGGGACCCTGGGGCTTGCATCCTTGCCCTTGTTTTCAGAAGAGAAGCCCAACTGGTTAGAGGTTAATTGTGAATCTGTAGGAAACCAGCCCATGTGTGGCTGCCAAGGGGTACAGCCACAGCTGTTGCCAGCCAAGCCCCTGGGACCTCCAGACATGCTGGTGACAGCAGGACCCTGTGACTGACATCCATCCCCCTCCCTCCCTTCTCCCTCTTAATAATAATAACAACAACGACAACGAAGCAAAAGTAACAAACATGCATGGAGTGACCACTGTGCCAGGCTCTGCGCTAAGCCCTCGAGACCTATGCCTCACTGACACCCACAGCCAATCTTCTGTAACCGTTGCGGGGTCAGGGGTGGGCAGTTCAGAGGTACAGGGACTCCTGCAAGGCCACCAATTTGGCTATGTGCTTAACCAGGAATTCCACAATCCAGGCTCCTCCCCCTCCTCCTCCCTCCCTGCTTCTTGTTCTTTTCTTTCCCTTATTGCTTTGCCCATTCCCCGACTTCTCTCTTGTGGAAGACAGACTCAGGCCAGCCCAGGGGCTGACGGACACTCACACAGACAATTGTAACATTTGTAACAGAGGGTGTGAGAAAGGACGGGTGTGGGTGTGTAGGGGTGGTTAGGGGGAGGGGCAGCTCAGGGAAGGAGGGGCCCTCAAGGAAGAGTCTAAGGGAAAACACCCCACTGTTTGGGTGCGGCAGCTCTGCTTTCCCCAGGACGTCCCACCTGTGGGTTCTACTTGTGTCGGAGAGAAATGGAAAAGGAGAGTGTTGCACTGCTAGGCTAGGATTTTTTTTTATTATTGTTTATGCTATTACAGCTGTTCCCAGGTTTTCTCCCCTTTCCCATCTGAGGCTAGAATTTTTACGACCCCCAGCCCTCATCCTAAGTCCCTTCTTTTCCTTCTACAACGCTGTTTTTTGTTTTTTAAATCCTCACTCTGGGATATGTTTACTGATTTCAGAGAGAGAGGAAGGGAGAGACAGAGAAACACTGATGTGAGAAACATCAATCAGTTGCCTCCCGACCAGGGATCTAACCTGCAACCTAGGTAAGTGCCCTAGTCCGGGATGGAACCCGCAACATTTTGAGGCACAGGACAATGCTCCAGTGAATGGAGCTGCGTGGCCAGGGCCAAACACTGTGTTTATTAAGCACTTCCTGGGTGCTGAGGGGTGAATATATAAAGAAATAAAGTCAAACACCTGTTCCCAAGGTTTCAAAATCCAGGCTGGGAACAGGTATACCCACCAGCTGGTGCTGTAAGTCAGTAAAAGATAGGTGCACTGCAGCAACACTCACAGGAGGAGAGAGAGGTGAAGGCGGTCCCTGGGAGGATCTTACGAGGATGAGGCATTGAACAGGCCAGGGAGCTCCAGGTTGTGGGCAATATGACTGGTGACAGTTTGTGGCCAGCTCTGGGGTCCAGGGAGAGACTTAAGGCCAGTGTTTGATAGGGCTGATTACTGGCTCCTGAAGTGGCGTGTTTCCCTGAGTGGCCTGAGGAGTTTGCTGCTGTATTCGAGGCCAGCAGCCCGAAGCATCTGGGGAAGCTTCCCCGAGGGTCCACTATGCCAGCCTCCCTGGGGTTAGCCGGGGCCTCCACAGGAGCCTGTCTTCACTGGCACTTTGCCACAGCCCACTTTCTCCTGACGGCAGCCAGAGTGATTGTTTTCACTCACAGATCAGATCACTTCCCTCCCAGCCCCCAGGCTTGATGAAAATCAGGGCACTTGAAAATGACAGCTGAGAGACAAGAATTTCTGCAGGCAGGCAGCCTCAGGGCATGAGCCAAGCTGGCCTCCCTCACAGACCAAACAAGCGCAGGTTCCTGTTCTTCACCCATTTTCTTTGCCCATGATGCGCCCTTCTCTTCTTCTCTCCCTGGGTCAAGGCCTCAGGGCACCTCCTATCAGACATGGTCCTAGGGGAAGGATCTAAAGGAGCCTGACTTAGGACGGGGTTCTGGGACTCTGCTGCTGAGGTCTGTGGTTCAGAGTCTGTAGTGATGGGAGGGAGCAGGCCAACTGAACCCGGCCTGCAAAGGTATTTCTGCGGCCTTCATTGTTTTATTATTATTATTATTATTAAAGATTTTATTTATTTGTTTTTAGAGAGAGGGGAAAGGAGGGAGAAAGAGAGGAAGAGACACATCAATGTGTGGTTGCCTCTTGCACGCTCCCTACTGGGGACCTGGCCCGAAACTCAGGCATGTGCCCTGACTGGGAATTGAATTGGCGACTGTTTGGTTTTCAGGCCAGCACTCAATCCACTGAGCCATGCCAGCCAGGGCTTTTCTTATTGTTTTAAAATTTTTTATTTATTCATTGGTTGATTCTCATATGTGCCCTGATTGGGGATCTAACCCGCAACCTTGGCGTATCAGGATGACCCTCTAACCAAGTGAGCTACCCAGCCAGGGCCAGCCTTCATTGTTTTAAAAGTTAAGAAATTATTTACAAAACCTGGATTCCTGACTTCTCTTGAAAAGTGAGAAGTTACAGTCACACAGGATCTGCTTTCCCACATGGAAATGACTGGAGGAAGGTAAGTAATTGGCTGGTTCCTTTAAATGGGACTATGCTTCCAGTTCACCACAATCCCTACCACTCCTTAGTGTTTTCCACCTATCCTACTTCATCCCCTGCTATGCCTAGCTCTTACAGTGTTTGGGTTTGCACCCTGGACCTGGGCAATGCCTTGCTAACTCTTAGATAGCTTGCTTTTAAGTCTCATCAGGGATGGATGGAAGGGTGTTGAAGGAGTTTCAGGTGGCAGAGGAGTGGTTGGGAGAAAAGCAGTAGTAAGAGAAGAGGCTTCCTTCTCTGGACCTGGAAATATTACCAGGTTAGATACCCTTGCTTAGCAAGAGAGATCCAGTCAGTTCACAAGAGATGACACTGAGAAAATCTTAAGTTTTGTTGCAAATTGACTGCGAGTACCAGAATGGCAGGAACCAGTTCATTTCTGCTACATAGTAGGTCATCAATACACACTTATGGGATGGATGGGTAGATGGATGGATGGCTACGTGGACTTGCAGTCGCAACTTCAGGCCTTGTTCTGGCCGAGTGGGGGCATGGACCAGACATGAAATAAGCACCCTGGGAGAGATCTCTAGGAATCTTCCAGATGCATCCTTCCTTAATAATTGACAGTTCTTTCCCTCAGCTTCTAACTGTGTGATTTAAAAGTCTGGCCTGCAGCCAGACAGCACAACTGTTACACATTTCATAGATAAATCAACCCCCTGGTGGTTGGCAACTAAAGGGGCTGAGAGAATGCAAACCCAAAACATATGAGCCAACATGCTCACTTAACTCTCGGGGGGATGGTGTGGTGGCCACACTGACGTCAGTAACAGTGGAAGAGAGTTCAAAGTCCTTGTAGTCTGGCAGTTTTCGTAGGACATGGGCAGGCCAAGGGCATGGCTAGGGATGGAGAGGTGGGCAGCTGCCCTGACAGGAGGCCTGAGGAAAGATCCTGGGCACAGGACTCCTCTTTGCTAAATCCTGGTAACCAGCGTGGGAAGGAGCTGAGAGAGGGTGGGCATGAGGGCGCAGGGCACACCCACAGGCCAGTTGTCACCTGGGCATCAGCAGACCTCTTCATCTCTACCTCTCTCCCAGCTGCTGTGCTTCTCTGGCAACCTATCAAGAGTCCCCAGGTCTCTTGGCCTCTGTGGAACTTGGTTCCATTTGGACACATGTGCTGGAGAACATAGCCCACTAAAGGCAGCTCAATGTACACCCCCGAGGAAAGGTGAGAAGGAAGGAGAGAAAAAAGGTAAGGAAGCGCTTTGTAGAGAAGTCAGCTTGCCCAAGGTCACAGAGCTAATAAGTGATGGAGCCTGGCTCTCTGATGCCAAGACTCATGCTGTTGTTTGATTAATACACCCCAAAGACCTGACAGTGGACAAGATGCTTCCACCCTGCAGTTTCTCCCAGGCAGAGCCCTGTGAAGTCTATGAGAGACCAACTTATTTGGCCTTACCCAGACCTTTCCTGGTTCTGCCCCCGAATTTCCCATGTTCCAGTAACACCTCATTCCTAGGAAAACTCAGAATGGTTCATCATCCTGATCAAAAAGTATGTCATCTGCAGTCCCACGAATCCTCAGTTTGACTGTATATGAGATGCTTTGAATGATATTAAACTGACTCCCAACTCCACCTAATTGATTAGACTTCAGCCTGAAGACTGAGAGTTTTAAAAGCTTCACAGATGATCCTAGTGCACAACCACGGCCGAGTACTGCCAGCTTAGCCTGAGGAATCCAGCCTGACACTGTTGCCAGGTCAGCCCATCACCTGCTCAGCTTTGTCCATGCCCCTCTGTGATGTGTGATTTATAATAAGAAATATATATTTGGTTTTCTTCCCTTTTTCTGGCACAGAGCTCCTAAAACCCTGGAATTTGCTAAGAGGAGAGTGACAAAGACGTCTTTTGTTATGTTAGTAAGATGAATTTTGGGTCTCACCTAAGGTTGGGGACTGGTTGCCAGAAGAATCCCTATGACCTACTGGGAGGGGAGAGGTACAGGTTGAATCAATTGCCAGTGGCTGATGGTTTGATCACTAGTGCCTGTGTAATGAAGCCTCCGTAAAATCCAGGAGGGAGTTGGAGAGCCTCCTGCTTGGTGAACACGTGGAGGTGCTGGGAGTGGACCACTCAGAACAGGCATAGAAGCTCCAGTCCCTTTTCCAGATGTTGCCTTATGCATCTCTTCCACCTGGCTGTTCCTGTGTTATATCACTTTATAATAAATCAGTAATTTAGTAAGTAAAATATTTGAGTTCTGTGAGCCACTCAAGCAAATTTATCAGATCTGAGGGGAAAGGTGGATCATAGGGACCTCCTATGTAAGCTAGGGATCAGAAGCACAGGTGACAACCTGGGTTGCAATTGGAGTGTGAAACATGGTTTGTGTGTCTGGTAGGGGGCAGCTGGACTTTGTCCACAGTGGGACAGATGGAGATGAAACCCTGGGAACCTGGGTCTCATCCCAATAAATCTTACCACAACCCCTCAGCCTCCCATGCGTGGATCCTCGGAAGTGCTTTCCTCTGGACCTTGTGAAAGGGCCTCATTTCCACCGGCAACACTGTGGGGAGAGCTCAGAGCCCCAGCTGAGCTTGTCTCCAGTGAGGACGGGAATGAGGACTGACTCCTGCCTGTGCAGCCTGACTTAATTGGTATTTTTCCTAATTATCAGATTTAATCACCACCTCTCTGGTGAAATAATTTTTGACTCAAATGAGAAATTAGTAAAAAAAAAAAAAAGGAACAAGTAAGGGCAAAATAAGAGGAAGAACAGGATTCAGTAAAAGAAATATTTTTGAATGATTTCTTGTTTTCTGCACAGTGAAACATTATTTCCTTTCCCATCCCACCTATCTGACAGAATCCCCAAGGCCAGGGTCCCTGCGGGACTGCTGCCCTGTCCGCTGTCGTGGGGTGAGGGAGGAGCCCAAGGGTTCTGGTGTCCATGAGGCTGGGAATCTCCCATCCTAAGATGCCTCTCCTGCTTTGGTGCCATGTTGATCCGTGATCTGCATGCATCCCCTATGCCTGGCCCCTGCTGACAGGTCTGAGGTAAAGTACTTATGGCTTCTCTTGAACCATGGAGTTTTCAGTAGGTGGAGAGAGAGAGAGAGAAGCCTAGCAAGTGGCAGTTGCTTTTTTTCTTTACAGGAATCACATTTAGCTGACCAGCTAAGCAGCCACAGATGACCTGCAGTGTAGATGAGGGAGGGTTCCTGAACTCACAATAAAGCCAGAGTTTTCTGAACATTCTTTACATTCATAGAAAAGTTAAATATTAGCATTTGGGGGATCAGAGAAGGGTCCCCACTTGCCAGAAGGTGGCTGAGGGTAGACAGGCCGACCTCCCACTTTCCTTCCGACCAATGACAGAGTTCTACTATGGAGGTTGGTGTGATTGAGAGAGATTGTGGGATAGAAGATACTAGAAAGGAGTGGAGGCCTATGAAGAAAGTTTAGTGTGTGATAATGAAGAAGCAAACAGAAGAGGGGGAGGGGAAGTGGGGCTTGGGACTTAGAAATCCCAATACTGCCTGAACACAAAGACCCCCTGAGCTAGAGCCTGCTTTTGGGAGGGTGTGCATACAGAGCACTGGGCTTTGGGGAGGAGGCTGCACTTGCCTGGACCTATCATCGGGGAAGGGACACCTGGGTGAAGGGACGCCATGTCTTGATGCACAGAGTGGTGTGCTGCAAAGGGGGCAGGGTGGAGAGAACACAGGGGGTGTACTGAGCCCTCGCCATGCATCATGATGTATGCTAGACCCTTCTGTGCGTTTACTCCCACAACGACCTTAAAGGGTGCCCATCACTACCCTAATTTTATAGATGATGAAACTGCAGCTTAGACAGACTTACCCGCAGTACATTCCCACTGTAGTAAAGGGAGAGCTGAGACTTCAACTCGAAGTCTTTCTGATTCCTAAGACAGGTCACCTTCTAGGTATCACCAAGGCTTGGGCAGCTTGCTGGACAAAGCACTGATGGCTCTGACCTGTCAGTGTCAGGGGCCATTCAACTTAGTGCTCCTGTAGTGACTGCTGCAATTAGATCCTAATCCAATAATAAGAAGCGAAACATTTTGGAATCTGTACTCTCAACCTTCTGTGGCCTTTTGGCATTTCATACTGCTCATTCCTCGTTTTTGGACATTCTTGCAGAACTCCAAGCAGGACGTGAAGATCCAGGCAGGATGGCCCTCCCCGACCCTACCACACACCCATCTCCTGTCCAGGACTCTAATCACATCACACTTCACTTCCTGAAACCTGTAATAATTTCCTTTGAATTGTACTATACTGGACACTACTCTGTGAATTGGCATTTAAGTCCCTGCCCATTGCGCTCAGTGGGCCCTTCTAGCTCTTCCTCCCATTACTGCTCCATACACCAAGGGCTCCATTTGCTCAGAATTCTCCCTTACCAGACCTAGCTTCTACTGGCAAAATCCTCGCCTGAGGCCATTATTTCCATGAAAGCTTTCCTGGTTCATTCTGCTGGCAATAGGTCTCTCCCTCCAGGTCACTCAGTAGGTTAGTGAGCCGGGTCTACCCCCTCCCTCACCCCCATCCTCACTGCCCTGGCCCTCACTTAGTCCTAGAGAATCCTGATGCTGGGACACTGCTCCACAATGAGACAATGGCACTGGGCT
This sequence comes from Macrotus californicus, assembly GCA_007922815.1. Classification (NCBI taxonomy): domain Eukaryota; kingdom Metazoa; phylum Chordata; class Mammalia; order Chiroptera; family Phyllostomidae; genus Macrotus; species Macrotus californicus. The sequence goes on along the minus strand of VMDR010012545.1, from coordinate 6,376 downwards.
GAAAGGACTCCAAAGGAACCCAGAAGGATCCCCCTCCTGCCTGCTGTGGTCAGAGAGGCTAGGACCTGGCGTGAAACCTGAGTGTGGGTCCTCTACTTGCACTTGTCCTATTTCTCCTGGGAGCCCCAGGCAAGGTTTGCTGCACACACCTCAAAGCCACTAGTGAGCCCTTTCTTTTCACTGGGACATCAGCTGGACGGATGAGGTCATGAAAACTGAAATGCATCTGTGCATGAACAGGTCTCCCTGGGCTTCTCAACCCCACAAAATTCGGCAACAGACGCCCCTGTGTCTCCACTACCACAGCTACTCACTCACAGTTCAGAGGAAACCAGATAAGAACATTAGGAAGGCCTCTGACCAGGTCTGACCACCTGCAGCTGGGGGTCAGGCTGCCCTCCCCTTTCCCTGCAGTGGATATGGGTCTGTAGTCACCACTGCCAGCTGAACCTCTCAAGGGTAGTAAAGCATGTGGACTCAGACACCGCTGGAGCAGAGTGTGAATAATTGGAACTGCTTCTGACTTAATTAGGTTCCCATTAAAATCACACTCCCTGAAGCTTGCAGAAGCTGTGTGAGGGCCCCCATCCCTCCCTCCTTCCTGACCTGTGTTGCTCTTCTTATTCCACCCAAGTGCAGACATCCTTGCCGCTCTCCCCTTCTCCTGCATCCTTCCTCATCTCTTCTCCTCTCCCTCCTTCTGTCACCACATTCTCAGGAATACCACAGCCTAAGCTATGTATCTATTCCATCTTTCTGCTCTGTAACTATGAGCACAGGCCAAGACCTTGGCATGCTCTGGTCGTGTGAAAACTAGAACGGATGAAAAGAGGAGGTGTCCTTCAGCCCCCAACAGCTTCTTGTATGCTGGCCTGTGTATGTCCCACCCCTTTCTGATCAAAAGAAGAAATAATTGTGATGGCTGTTCTGGCATGCTTGTGGCCGAGGACAGGGGCTGTGGATGGAAACACTTATCTGTGTATACTCCTAAGCCAGGGTTTCTCGGCCTCAGCACTATTGACATTTGGGGGCCACTTCTTTGCAGTGTGTGGGGATGGGTGGGTGGCATTGTCCTGTGCGTTGGAGGACATTATCAGCATCTCTGATGTCTACTTGAGAGATACCAGCAAAATTGACATACTCCCCATCCCTCCTCCATTGTGCTATGCAAAAGTGTCCACAAGCATTGCCAAAAGCCCTCAGGGTAGCAAAAGTGTCCAGGTTTGAGAGTGACTGTCAGTGCTTAGCCTCTCCTTCAGGCATCTGTGTGGTTTCAAAGTAGCATGCTGGCCTGATGTTTGGGTCCAGCATCTGCCACTTGTCAGCTCCCACACCCTGGCTTCCTACACCTACCCTTTGGCATGCTGAACTCTCCGAGTTTGTTTTTTGTTTCTGTTTTTTCACTTGACAAATGGGGCCATTGCCTACTTTGTAGGATTAATTTGAAGAACAAATGAGATGCAAACTATAAAGCACCACATCACATTACAGAAAATATATTTAACTACACTGTGTTATTATTATATGTAAATAAGATTAAATCTGAATACTCAAGGGAGAGTTATTTTTAAGCGACGATAGATAAGTCACCCCAGAAATTCAGTTGATTAGATTGGAGGATTGGTGAAAAACAGTGCAAAGGGAGGGCAGGAGGGGCTCAGCAGTCAGGTGGGGGAAGGAAGAAAACACGAAAGCAAGTGTGAACAGAAAAATGTCTGGGTCCTCAAAAGCATGTGATAAGAGGTCAACAATCTGTCTGGGGTGGACTTCTCCCTAACTGGAGGGAATGATTCGGGAAGTCAATGAAAGGATACATAGCTTAGGGTCGAAGGGCAAGTGAAGCTAGATTAGGGTTGAGGGGGAGATCTGGAAGAGACTTCTCAGCTGGTCAAGGGGAGTGAGCATAGAGGAGAGCCTGAACAAGAAGTCTCCAAGCCAGGATTAACACAACCCAAATTAATACAGTAAGACAGCTTCTGAGATTGACTTGTTAGGGAGCAGCATAAATATTGCTGACTCTGGTCTCCAGTGTCTCCCATCCCTCCTCTGGGAATAGTACCCTGACTCTTCTTTGGGGAATCACCCATTTCCCATTTGCTGTCCATGTGGCTTTGGAATGGACATGAGTATCACATCCCAACTGCATCAACAGTTGCAGGGATGGGCACATAATCAAGAGAGCCTGATCAGAGCCCACAAGCATCAGTCCTGGGGCTTCAGCATACATCTCTGGAAATGATGTACTCTCTACTGAGGTGGCTAACTGGAAGGATGTAAAGAAGCCCATCTGAGAAAGAAGCAGACACAGAACAAAGCAGAGCAGAGAGATGGATAGAGAGAGAGAATACTAATGACACCACATCTACACCTGGATCCAGCCATGCCTGAAGTCCAGCACTCCAGGATTTTTCAGTAAAATGAGGCCACAAATTCCTTTTTTTTTTTTTTAAGTCCAGTCTGACAGTTGAAAGAGCCCTTACAATACAGAGGCAATGTGATAAATTGGTAAAAAAGGTTGGTTTAAGAAGCAGGAATTCTGCCCTGGCTGATGTGGTTCAGTGGATTGAGAGCTGGTCTGTGAACCAAAGGGTCACCGGTTTAATTCCTAGTCAGGGCACATGCCTGGGTTGTGGGCCAGGTCACCAGTAGGGGGCACTCAAGAGGCAACCAACCACAAATTAATGTTTCTCTCTCTTTTTCTCTTCCCCTCTCTCTAAAAATAAGTAAATAAAATCTTTAAAAAAAGAAGCAAGAATTCTAATCCTGGCTGTAGGAAATCATCTCACCTTCATGGTCTCATTTATGAGTATAGTGAACAAGATGGATGGTGTTGAAGGACCCTTCCCAAGACTAGAGGTGATGATTCTGACCACTCTATTACCAACAATTACAGCCCATAAACTTGAGCACCCCATCTTCCTTGGGGCCAGTTACTGGACACTGTTCAGTTACTGTGTGCAGCTTCTAGTTATCCGTTTGTCCGGAAAACTGAGGGCTCACAGCATGAGACTGTGAGTCAGGAAAGTTTTTCTCCAACATCGACATAACACTCCTCCATAAGGCATTCTTTAGTCTCAGGGCTCTCCACCAAAACAAAAACCGATCTGATGACAGGCCTTTGCCCTTGACTCTGAATGAAATTTTTGAATGACATTTTGCCTTTTATTTTATTTTATTTTTTTTTTAAATTACTTTATTGTTGTTCAATTACAGTTTGAATTTTCTTTTAAAGCAACTTTGGCTAACAGGTAGTCAGGCTCCTAAAAATCATCACTGAGAGGCACTTGATGGCCTTCAGGGCATCTGGCCTGAAGGTGAGTTGTCACCCATGATTTGCTATCAAGAAGGGTCACATCCCTAAGACTAGACTCCAGGTTTTTAGGAGGGGGCAATGAAGCTAATTTTATTCCAACCTGGAATTCAAAAGAGACTGTCAGACCAAAGAGGGTATTCACAAAAGGGCCCTGGCATTAGCAAATTGCTGAATTGAAATGTTTTCCACCTTAGAAAGAGGGGCATTAGTACACTCCGGCTGAGGCTAATCCTGTTATTTGGAACTCTATCAGCACATTCTTCTAGCCAGAGCCTGATCTCTGGGGTGGATTACCGCAGGGGACTGCTTTTCATTCCTGCTCTCTACGCTTTAATGATATTTCCTGGGTACACGGCTGGATTAGGACAAGACTACAGCCGGCCCTTCCCTTGGCCGCAGCCCCTCTCCCAATCAAATCCCACATCATTCCCAGGGGGAACTATTTATGGTTAATAATGATACACTAGTGGGAAAGTTTATTTTGCAAATAATGAAAAACAACAATAGAAATCAACTTTGCACCCTAACTTTCAGGCACAATGATTGTCGTATTTTCTGGGTGCCCAAGGTGGGAGGAAGGAACCTTGCTACAACTGGAAACTAACTTCCTTCCTTCCTCCCTTCCTCCCTTCCTCCCTTCCTTCCTTCCTTGACATGGCTCTTGGTGCCTCCCGATAGTGAAGGTGGTAATGTGCTCTGCAAGCCCTGTGCGTGAACAGAGCTGCCGGTGTTTTCCCTAAATTGGTGGTCAGTGGACTTTTCCTGTAAAGGGCTGTTGTGAATATTTTAGGCTGTATGTTCTCTGTTACAACTATTCAAGTTTGCCATCGTGGCTGGAAGGCTACCATAGAAATATATTAATGAGTGGCAAAGCTCTGTTTTAGTGAAACGGTATTTATAAAAGCAGGTGTACCAGATGTGGCCCTGGACTAGTGTGTCACCCCCACCCCAGGCAAGACAACAGCTAGCTGAGTGACTTAGTTTACTCGTATAAACTCAGCAACAGTCTCTTTCTTCCGTGCCCCTTCCGTAGTGGGTGTTGGATAGCCACCTTCCTGGAAAGGTATGAGGGCAGTGGATGGAGACAAGGAGGGTGGATGAGAAGGCCCCTTGAGACTTCTCCTAGGACCCAGATGCCAGAGTTCAGGGTGAAGGGAGGATGATGGGAAACTCTGTCATTGTGTCTATCTCTGGTCTCACCTTGGGCAGTGTCTCTGTTGGCATGGGTGGGGTCCTTAAAGGTAACGAGGCACAGAGCCCACCCAAGGCTGGGGTCTCTGACAGCCCATCTGATTGATTCTGCTGGTTGTTCCACTTTGTAGTGTATATTTATTCATTTAGCTCCTGTTTCTCTTTAGCATATTTATAGAAGAGGTATTTCAGAATTATTTGTTGAATATCTGCCAACTATGCATCAGGCCTTCCCTGTGCTAGGTATTCTGGGTTCAGAGGGAAAAGACAAGTCTCTGGTCCCAGAGCTCACAGAGTAGTAGTCACAAGAAAAAGAAACAATGAATGTTCCATGTGTTAAGTGCTGGGATAGTGCTAAGCAAACAATTCCATGGAGGACAAGCAGGTTCAAGCCTGGGTGCTGATTGGAGAGGGGGCCAATACCAAGATACCGAGGCCCTGTCTCTTTCTGGTACAGAATTACAGGGCACAGGATGAATAAGTCACCTCTTGGTGGCCACCTGTGTCCCAGCAAGCTCTCTCACCTGCCTGGGGATCACAGTGAGCTCAGGCAGAGGCCTCCCAAGCACATTTGTAGAAATGAAGAGAGGCCCATTCAAGAAAAAAAGAAAAAAACCCTCCCCCTATTTGCTTCTTACAGCAGTTTTTGTTTATCTCATTATCTCCCAACCTGAAGAACAGGACCATCTGGCATGCGGGCATGTTAACAAGATCATAAATTAGGAGGAGAAATGAAGCCAGATTTCCATAATGGTCGCAAGACAGAAATCAACAGTGCTGGGACGGGATTTGCTGGGAAGGTAGGGTGGGAGAGGGAGCAAAATGAAAACGCTTCAGCACATCCAGTCTGAATGAAAAACACAAATCCAGAGGCATTTGGAAGGCATGTTCTTTAAAAAGTGCTGGCGAAGCATCCCTCCTGCCTCTCTCCCCCTTCCTGTCACTAAGGAATGGGGCCAACTTGAATCCCCTCATTCTTGTGGGTCGTTATAACAATTATTGGAATAATTGTGTGACAACTCCCCCTGCTTTTCCTCTCACAGAGAAGTCTTGCCCGGGGCACAGGGGCACAAGGCTGCACACCTGGGCCAGAGCTCCGGGCCACCACCATTTCCTGAGATTTCTAGTATACCCTGGAACTCTGTGCCTTGGATCTGGCAAAGAAAACGGCAAGTTATTCATGAGAGAGGGCATCACCACCAACAGCCTGGATGCTGAGGGTCCCTGGACAAGTGCATCCACAGGGCTTTCCCCAGGGTGACCACCAGGAGGTTGCTCTTGGCTTCTTGGCAGAGACAGCTTCTCCCATTGCCCAGGGTGCATTCAATAAGCACCCGCACACCTTCCCCTGCAGTCTCTGGGTCCCTTCCCCTCTTCTGCCAGGGCTTCTCCAGGCTTGTGCCTTCCTCTTTGTGCAAGCTGATCTCTCCTCCCAGGGCACCTTTTCCTTCTTTTGAACCTGTCCTGGTAATAAAAATGGCTGTATCTATCTTTAACATGTGGGGAGTAGAAGATAATTTTGTCCCATTGATCATACTTATGGCGGGACATCAGGGAGAGGAGGGTAAAATAACAAATTCTTTGAATTGAGAAGTGAACATCATAATGGGAGCACTTTGATAATTTTATATAGCATAATGCTCCAATATTGCCTGCAGATTTATCTCTGCTCCACTTCTTTTTAGAGGGCAGTCAATTGATAATTGTTTTCTATTTCTTCCATGATTTTTCACCTATTCAGTCATTTAAGCTTTTTAAAAAGTCAATTTTGATAATTTACAGTTGCTTAGAAAATTGTTCTTTTTGTGGATATATTTAAAAAATCTGTTTTCTACATCTGTGACTTCTTACCCTATTTTGGTCCTTATTTTG
>VMDR010012544.1:0-26409 GCA_007922815.1 Macrotus californicus | reverse complement strand
GCCAGGTGGTGAGAGAGAAATACCACATGATCTCACCTTTAACTGGAACATAATCAACAAAAGAAATCAGCAAACAAAATACAACCAGAGACATTGAAATTAAGAACAATCTAACAATGGCCAGAGGGGAACGGGGAGGGAATAGTGGGGGGAAGGGTTTTCAGGAACCACTATGGAGGACACATGGACATAACCAAGGCGGAGGGTGGAAGCGGGGGAGGGGGGTGGGATTGGCTGGGGTGGGGGGAGAGTGATGGGGAGAAAATTCAAACTGTAATTGAACAACAATAAAGTAATTTAAAAAAAAAGAACCCACATCAGGTTGTCTGCATTCTATTTATAGACACATAAAACCTTTGCCACTATAAAATCATCATTTCAAATATGTGGTTCAGAGATGTGCAGGTTAATTCACACCTTCAGAGATATGTATTAAAACAAACATACAACCTGACTTAAATAAGTAGCTGCCTGAGGACAGCTAATTTTCTATTTCTCAGATTCTCTAGACTCAACACTATTTTGGCTTTCAAACAATTAAAATACAAGCTTTTTTTAAGAATACAACTATGCTGCTTCCTAAGAATAGAGGCGATCCTGAAAAAAAATCAACTGTACATCATAGTCCAAACCGTAACATCTTTTGGAAAAAAGTTCCCAGTTGTTCAGCAATGCAATCTTTTCCCTAGGTTTGGTTATCAATTCTCTGGTCAACAGGATGTAAATTAACAGACTTGACAACTTTATACCACTTAAAATAAATCAGCATATTTTAAAAAGTTGATCAGTTTCTGCTATATGTCTTTCTTATAAACCCCTTTACAAGAGTTTCTTTAGGATTATTTACACATATGCAGTTTAATTACAGCCCAGTACTGTTTGTTTCATATAACAGACTGAAGCCATTCAAAAATGAACTTAAACATTCAAATTCGACGTCAGAAAGCCACGTACTAAAACACCAATGTAAAGTTCTGTCTCATCTGAACTTAATGATATCTTCAATCCTTGCGCTTTGACTCACGGCGATAATCTACGTGTACTCCACTCATGTGTATTCAACCAACATTTCTAAGCACCTTTCATGCTCCAGGAATTACTGTTGGGCATTTTAGATGTCATCCCATTTAATCCTCAAAACGATCTAGTGAGGTAGCTATTCATAACCCCATTTTAAACAACAGGAACATACGATCTGGAAATTCCACTTTTGAGTATATACTCAGAAGAATTCAAAGCAGGGACTCAAGCAGGTATTGGCACACCCATGCTCACAGCAGCATTATTCACAATACCCAAAAGGTAGAAGAAACCCAAGTGTCTATCACTGAATTTATGAATGAATTCATTAACAGAATGTGGGATACACACACACAATGGAGTATTAATCAGGTCTTAAAAAGGAAAGAAATTCTGATACACATTACACCATGGATTAAATCTTAAAGACTGCAGTAAAGTCAGTCAGTCACAAAAGACAAACACTCTACGTACATGAAGGGCCCACAACAGTCAGATTCAGAGAGACTGAAAGGAGAATGACGACAGCTAGGGACTGGGAGTGGCGAGGCCGGGCAGCTACTGCTTAGTGGGCAGAACTTCAGTTTCAAAGGACGAGGAAGTTCTGGAGGTGAATGGTGGTGACAGCCGCACAACAGTGTGAATGTCACGGAACTGAACATTTAAAAATGGTAAATTTTATGTGTATGTTATCACAGTAAAAAGAAGAAACAGGAACAGGTTTAGTTTCTTTTATCTATCTTTCCACTAAAAGTCTGAAAAGTCTAACTGTGATATTGAAGACAGCACATACAACACTTCTCTTCTTTTACCTGCAGTGATCATGGACTTGAAGCAGGACTTCTGGTCTATTCGTGGCCAAATAATGTACTTTGCCTTTGGTCTTTTGTGTCGTAATGTTAAGAAACACAGAGTTAGACTCATTCCAGTTGCCATAGGCACTATAAAGCAACTGGTCACTGTATGGACACCTAGGAATAAGACGTAAAACAGAAATTAGTTATTCCATTAAAAAACCAGCATCTTCTTGAAGAAATGATATACTTCTAGCAAAAAATAAAAGCTGTGGATTTAGTGCTTCTTCCTCTGTACTCACTCTCAGGAAACTCACTGCCAAATTCATCCTCCATGCTCATGGCTCTGATTTTCTATCTCATTCTAAAGATTTGTACATACACATATATCCTTTCAAAAGCCACTTACATCACTTTTGTAAGATGCTTTAAAAGAAATTAGGCAAAGGCATGAGTGGCTGGTCAGACAAAAGTATTATGATTAACATAGTACTTACCAGCTATCTTTATGATGTCCAGGACCAAAGAATTGGTAATTTTGTTCAAAAGGCTAGAACCTGCAGCTTTTGGTTGCACAGCAGAAATATCACCTGATCGTCCAATTCCATGAATGAACCTAAGCAAAAAATGGGCCAACAACTAGACAAAAATATTCAGTGTTCTAAGTAACCCACTGTATAAATATACAAACAACAAAAAAAAAATACCAGAAGCAATACTGGACTATTACAGAGATATTTCATCAACTATTACTATTGTAAAAATATCCTATTAAACTGAAACAAATTCGTCAACTAGGCTGTGATACCTAGTCTCCAAAGGTGGCCATGATTCATTCCTTTCTTCCCTGTGCCCACATGGTACCGCCACACCAAGAGAGAGAGTCTAATCCCCTCCACTTGAATCTGGGCTGGCCTCAGAGACTTGCTTGGCCAAGAGAATCCAGCAGAAGTTAACGGTCTGGTACTCCTGAGTTGGATCATAAGAAGCCTTCAAGCCTTCTGCCAATCCTCTTGAAGGGCTTGCTCTTTAGGGGCTCCCTCTTATAATCCACATGCCTTGCTGGGAGAAGCCAAAGCCACATGGAGAGGCCACGTGAGCCCCCAGCAATCTATGTGTGGCAACTTGGATAAACTGCCCAGTTGAACCTTCAGAAGATCACTAAATTCTCCGCCAACATCTGACTGCAACTACATGAGAAACCCAAAGCAACAATCACCCTGCTGAGCCCAGTTTACCCACAGAACTATGAGATAATAAATAATTGTTTTAAACTACTAAGTTTTTGAGTGGCTTGTTGTGCAACAGTAGAAAAACAAAACATACGCTCATTAAATTCTCTTCTTCTTTCCTGTTCCCCTAACCAGAACAGGGGGCTAAGTTCCAGTGGGGATGAGTTGATATTTCAAATGTTGCCTTAATCCATTTTTTGAAAATTTGTGTGCAAATCCACTCATTTTAAATTAGATGTTATACGCTACTTAAAAATACCTCTGAATAGTCTTCAAAATCAAAATCTATTTGTAATTTACAGTAAAATAGATCAGAAATTCTACACACTGGAATTATCACAGGACGTTAGTATTCCACTTCATTGCCACTGAAACCTCACGTACAAAGAATTTTTTACAGGTAATATCAACCATTATCAGTCCATTTTTAACATGACTTTTTCACCCAAGATATACATTCATTATCACTTGTTTTAACTGCAATGGCTTTTTTTAACTGATACATATAATTGACACATATAACATATTAGTTTCAGATTACAAAGTAATTATTCCATATTTGTATACGTTATAAAACAATCTCCACAAGTTAGTTTACATCCATCACCATATAAAGAAACAGATTTTTCTTTCTTGTGATGAGAACTTCTAAGGTCTACTGTCTCAGCAACTTTCAACTGTACGACACAGTACCATTAATTACAGACACCTTACATCACACCACTTACTTATTTCATAGCTTGAAGTTTGTACCTTTTGATGCAACTAGAAGCTTGGTGGTTTTGATTGAAATAAAATTGTACTACAGAATGGAAAATGTCACCATGATCTGATATCATGGAAGACAGGAGTTTTTAAGAGTATACCTGTATTTCACAGAAAGGTTGGAGAATAGAGAAATGATTATATTTGGAATCACTGTCAATTAAATAGTTATTAGAACTGAAGAAACGCTTTTTACAAAAATATAAAAGAGTGACCTAATAATCTAAAATTAAATTTAATACACCTTTTCCTATGTCCATCACAACAAAACAAGGTGCCTATAAAATGAGATTCAGTTTAGATGCAGATGAACAACGCTTAAAGTCCTATCTATACATTGTTCTCAAAAACAAAAACAAAAAAACTTGTGACTGTAGGAAAGAAACATAGAAAAAAATCTTAACATGTTTTAAACTCTTACATAAAACACTAGGTTTACTACGTTAACTATTCTTAACAAAACATATAACCAGTATCATTAACCACCCTGAACCTGTCAAAAACGTTTACCCTACTCTCTTGAAAAGCAACTACTCAGATTAAACTGTCCTATCTAGTTTACATGCCCATTTAAGTAAGGAGGAAGTAGGCTCCAGACAGACATTTTACAATCTAACATGATAAATACTGCCACCATTGTTTCTGGAAGAAGGAAAAAAAGCAAGGAAAAAAGAAATGTTTTCACATGCTATCTGAAAAAAATACCTGTAATGACGCCGAGCAACTAACGCTGATGCCACTCTCCCCTCCCTTTCTCCCACGCCGCAGTTGCCCAGGAAATTGTTGCTGTCCATGATTGCGAGTTCATGCAGGAAGAGTTCCAGCGTGCTCTCATCCCAACCATCCTCTGGACATTTGCCCTTCCAAGAGACAAGCAAAAAACGCATCATTACACTGAATTATCATGTAATCCTATTTAGGTGGATTCGTCGTTCCCCAGAACCCACTTCAATGAATTTTAAAACTTTTGAGTGTGTTATTTTGCCATACTCCCTGCTGTCAAAAATTCAGGCAGAAATTGAGTACTATGAAGAAACCGCAAATGGGCAAAACGTTGCATGTTACACTGTATTACAATTACCTACAGACTGGAAGAAAGGACAAGTGAACATGTTGAGAGATTTACTCAGGTTTAAAGTTGCAATAAGTTAAGGTCACTGAAAACCAGGAAAACCTCATCTTCAACGCAGATTCTTCAAACCAGAGCGTTAAAACTAGAGGTTGTCAAACTTGGGTGAAATTAAAATTCGGAAACGCTGGCAGAAGGGAGGCGTGGGACGTTCCGAGGCAGCACGTGGTTGCAGCTGGTGTACCGTGGTTTACAAACACGTGTTCCCCGAGTTCCTGGTGGGCGGTGCGACCTTTGCCCTTTCCGCAAACAAAAAAGTAAACCAAATGGGACTTCCACTCCCTTCCGCATCTCGAAGTTACAGAAACGAGGCTCAAGATCTCAACCAACCCCCTCACACCCCCCTAATAACACTCTCTGGGTTTTGCCGGCTTTGGCGAGGTTGAGAAGGAGCTGAGCGCAGCAAATCTGCACAGTGCACGACAAGCTGCGACGGCCTCCGGGGACAGCTCTCGGCCAGCAAAGAGGGGCAAGGGAAACGCGACTCAGCAGTCACGGGGGGCGAAGCGGAGCCTGGGGCCTTGGCTGCTGCGGAGGGACCCGACAGCGCGGTACCTTCTCCAGAAGCAGCCGAATGAGGTGCTCGTGCGAGCGGCGGGCCTCGCAGCCCTGCCGCACGTACGCCGGCGACACTAGCCTCTGGCCGGCCGCGAAACTCTCCTGGTTCATGGTGCCGGTAGCAACTGCGGTGGGACAACGTACAGTCGACACGAAACGGACACACGGCAAAACCGGGAGGCCTCTCGCCGCCTGGACGGTACGGCAAGCCTTGGGTCAAAACTTTACGTCTCGCTCTCGCACATGCGCAAACCGCTTCAGACGGTGCAAGAAGAAACTGGAGAATTTGAGCATGCGCGGAGGTGTCGGGGTGTCAGCGCTTCTAGCGAGCTTCAGAGAACACAGAAAATGAGCCCCGCCTCGCTGCCTCTCATTGGTCTAGTTGATCCCTAGTGTCTGAAACGGACTGGAAGGAAGGACCTTGCACTTGTGCAGAAGGGCTGAGGAAAGTGAAGGGCAACGGCGGGGGGTTCCCCGAAGAAAACATGTCCTAGGTTGCTCCGTGCCCGTCCTGTTGAATGGTGAGATTTGCGCAGTGTCTCTGCTTCAGCCTTCCTTAGACCGTGTTTCTCGGGTTCCAGAACATTTCGTCCTTACTTCCTACGTCTCACAAACCCTTATGAAATAGCAATTCTCCACTCCTTTTCTCCTTTGCACTACAGAATTTTTACCCCTATCACCCACTGCCTTATTTGACAGAAATTCGTTGTTACACACACACACACGCCTCCCCATGAAGCAAACTCCCTAAAGGCAGTGCATTGGTTTTTACTGCCAAATCCACCCCTTCCCAACCTCAAGTCTCTAGAATAGTTCCCAGAATATAGTAGGAGCAAATTTTTTTTTAAATATTACATTAATGATTTACATTGAGCAATCAACAACTTAAAGCTAGGTGCCAGATATACAGAAATGAAAAGGCAGGATCCCTGCCTTCAGTTTCCTTGCAATCTTCACTTTAGGTGAATCGACAGTCATTCCTGACATTGCTCTTGTCCAGGGATGTGCCAGAGCCCATTTGCACTGGTTCACACTTACTTGCAAGTGCTGATTGTTAAATGTTCAGTAATTTCGTGAGCAGGTTTTTAAGTACAGCTGCTTTTTAACAATAAATACGTTTACAATTAACTGTATTAAAAAACAAAAGTAATCAATGCTCAAACTCTTCACTTTCTAATTATGTTACTACATTTTACTATTGCCTATGACTCTTGACATAATTTACATCGATTTCATCTGTACAGTGGAAATAGAATATAATATGTGCTGCTACACATTCCTATCCATCTTCCTTTTCGGTGGCTTGAAATTGGCCATGGTGGGAGTATTTACACCATGGAAATTGGCAAACATTAAAAATCAGGCCCTTGCATGCATGCCCCCACCCCACCAGGAGTCGGTGGTTCAACATGTACTACTAACTCGCCACTGTTCCTACTGCGTGTTCCCAGGGTGTCCTGCCTTTCAGGAGCCAAGGTGCTTGTCTAATAGGATTTCAGTTGTTAATTTTCTACCTTCCTTGACCAGACTCTCGAGATCCTGGCTGACGGGGCTACATTTCATATCTATGTTCAAAGCACACACTGAACACATAATAGATGTTTGACAAATATTTGTTGAGTGATGTAGACAATTTGAGAACTGTGTAAAACTACACAGAAAGGTAGATGGCAAAAAATAAGGAAAATTTCGCTTATTTTTTAAAGATAAGCATTAGCTTCAAACTTTGGAAAACTTGAGCTCTTATTCCCAAATATGCAACTGTTTTTACAAGTTTTCCTTTCGAAAAGCCTTCAAAGCTGCTTTGTTGATCACATGCAAAATGTGCAAAACTCCCGGTTCATCTCAATAATGAATGCCTACACTAGGTTTTCAAACAGCAGGTTCTCTCCCACTATTCACCAGTCTTAACTTGGAAAAAATGTTTGTTTCCAAAAACTAAATCCATCAAGGCATGCCATCATTGAAGAATTCAAAAAATGCAGGCAGTGGAGACAATCTCCAAAGAAGTTTTTCAAAACTTTTGAGTACCTACTATTTCTAACAAATAGGGCATCATCAGAGTAATTCTATGGTCTTTACAAGATGTAACATAGTTAAAAATAGATCCAACATTTGTGGGTCTGAATTTTGCTTGTGTCACTACTTGTATGGCCTTGGATACATTATTCATAGTCCCTGAGCTTTGCTTTCCTCATCTGTAAAATAGGGACATGGAAGAGATAGTTGTGATGATTAAATGAAATCTAACTGCTCAATGACATCTTCATCTTGATAGACTGATTATACAAATGGACAAGGGCCGGATGAGAACCCCAACCCACAGCCTTGGCAGCAAATAGCCTAAGAAGCCAAACCAAAACCTCTGCAGCCATCTGCCCAGAACAGTTAAAATACGGTCAATGACTGCCAGTTTCCCAATTTTTTCACCTGCTTCTAACTCAGAACAAACCGGAGAAAGCCAAATAGACTCACCAAACCAATGACATAAGATGTTCATTTCTAGTTAGCCAACTGCCATCTTCCCCTTGCCAGCAACCTCCAACCAGAGTACACCTGAACTTTTCCTCATTTTTTAAATATGTTTATTGATTTTTTTTTTTTTTTAGAGAGAGAGAGAGAGGAAGGGAGAGAGAGAGAAAAAAATCAACATGAAAGAGAACCATCAATTGGTTGCCTCCCATACTCTCCCCAACCAGGGGTTCAAACTCGCAACCTGGGTATGTGCCCTGACCAGGAGTCAAACCCCCAAGCTGTCGTGTACAGGACACTGCTCCAAACAACTGAGCCACACCAGCAAGGACTGAACACTTCCTCAATTTTTATCCATCAAGCCTTTCCACTCCCCTGCCTGCCTTTGAGGCTTCCCAATGTAGGTGATGGTGACTAACTCCCTTGCTCTAGCAAGCTCTGAAAATCTGTTTGTTATCCGAGTGGTCTTTGTTTATTTCCACAGTTTTCTGGAAGACTCCACTGAGACACAGTCTTCACTGTCTATCACCATGGACCCCAGCCTTCGACCCATTGAGGTATCCACAGAGGCCCCTTGTACCTTGCTGCTTGTGGCTTGTCACTTGTGTGCCATTGTGGTATGTCAGTGCTGGGAATGAAATCTGTTGTCTTTGCATTGAGCTCAACTATTTATTCTAAATTTGGTACCCAGGTTTTGTTGTTGTCGGTTCCCTTTTGTTTGTCAACCTTGGTGGAATCAAGCTATTCTTCTTTATCTCTGCTGGCTCTTTTGTACTTCTCTGTTGTATTGGGCTGCCTAAAAGTGCTATTAGTCATAAGGAGCAGAATCACAGGGTGGAATGCAGGCCCAGGCCCTAGGAACCTGTGTCGGAGCAGCCTTGTAGACCAGTCAGTTTGCCGTTCTCTCCAAACTGGCATCCATTTGGACAAACTTTGTTGGGGGTAACCAATAAAACTAGATGAGGTTCCTACTGTCTTGATTTTTTTTTTCCTGAGAATTTGCCTATAAGTTAGAGAGAGAATTTACTCTTAATTTTCCATCTGCCATGGGGCACAGATTGTCAGGTCTGTGTTCAGAGGGGGCCAACCATCAGGAGAGGGGGCCTGAGACACTGAGAGCACAAGCGTGACTTTAAACTAGCTGTTGTCGGCTCTCCTGAGGTCCTCCAAGCCTAAAGCCTCTCCTCCTCCAGGAAAAACTGCTGCTGCTTCTCTGTGTTCTCACTACAATCCTAATTCAGGTGCCTAGCTCTCTAGGTGGTGCAGCTTCAGCAAAGAGGATTTGGACCTTCAGTGGCCACTCTGGGAGACATTTGACTTCAGTGAATTTTTTATTCAATAGGCACCTTAGAAAAGAAGGGGAATTAAGATTTCTCAGGTCAATGGGAAGCAGTTTTTGATTGGTATGTAGAAGCCTCCAAAAGAAAGTCTGGTTCAAAAATTATTTCACTAAAAAATTCTTTGGCCAAAGCTACTGAGCAATTTGACAAACTTAGGCAACAACAAACTAGACTCTTTTTCTAGGATATCCTTCCTCTCCTGGTGCCTCAGTTGCCTCCCTACCTCCAAGATCCTTCTTCCCCTTTATCCTTCTGATCTCTCTCTTTCCTCACCTCCATCAACTATTCCCTTCTCTTCCTCGTGACCAGACCCCCTGCCTTTTCCCAACAACTCTGTGAAGACCACAAAATACTAATTGCCTGTAAAAATATATCCCTCCAATGAGCCAGGTATGCAGGCAACCGTAGGATTTAAACTTTGGACCTTAGATGAAGTAAGGGCAGTATTTAAAGATCCTTCTTACTTTCCAACAAGATCAGCAACTATTCCTAGAAGAATTTAAAATTCTTTTGGGTGCATATGATTCAGGGTTATCTCACTTACATCAGCTTGTACACATTTGTTGGTCAGAACCTCAGATGCTAAATTGTGAATGGCTGATTGAACTGGCCCAACAAGGAATCTGCAGGATCTCTCTTTCCACAACAAACCTAGGGTTAAAAAAAAAAAAAGGCCGGCCCTGACCTGAGTGGCTCAGTTGGTTGGGTGTCGTCCAGCAAAGCCAAAGGTCACTGGTTCAATTCTTGGTCAGGGCACATGCCTGGGTTGCAAGTTTAAGGCAACCAATTGATGTTTCTCTCTCACATTGATGTTTCTTTTCCTCTCTTTCACCCTCCCTTCCCCTCTCTCTAAAAAAAATAAGTAATTCCTTAAAATAAAACAGCCTGAAAAGTAGGGCAAAATCTCCGAAAAGTAGTTTCCCAGATCATTTCCAATAAAAAATTTATTGGGCCATAATTCAATCATGCAAACAGAAAAAGATGAAAATACAGGAGATTTTTATGATAGACTAGGAAATATCTTCAGACATCATTCAGGAGTTAATGAAGGTGTGAGTGTAAAAGCAGCTCTTTCATCTCATTCTGTCAGTGGAGTTAAAGCTAAAAAAGGTTGCCTAACCTGGAAGCCTAATTCAAAAACAGAAATTAGAATGGGAAATAGCAGCTTTGCCTGAACTAAAACACCTGTCAGAACATTGAGAGGGGGTTAGAATAAAAGAGAGACAGAATCCAAAATAAAATATGATCTTGCAAATTGAACAGTTAGGTGGCCCACTTCCCAAGCACTGTATTTGACAAGGACAGTGTAGATAGTGTAGACAGAAGGGACCCTGGAAAAGAGAATGTCCCATCTTACAAAAACCAAGACAGTGAAAATCCCTTGATTCTGATTCATGTGGGTACTCTGAAGAAGGAAAACCTCCCAATATCCCAACTCACCCTTAAACACTCAAGTTCAATAAATATAGATGGTCAGCCTCATCTTGATAGATAGGGTGCTACTCTTACCACATTAAACCCCTCATTTTTGCTCAACCTCTTCCTGTGTCAAATCACCCACATATTTTTCCTATCTCCCAACCTTCACTGTGTAACCCTGGGCCCTTGAACGAAGAATATTTCTTTCTGTGCTGTGACATCATCCCTGCAAATTTAATAAGGAGAGGCTTACTCTGCAAATAGAATTGTAATATTAAATGCTCAACAGAGGAACTATTTCTTAAAGTTCTGGAGAACTTTTCTATTCATAATCAAGTTGTGTCTGCCCTGGATGTAACTTTGCCTTCCCCATTATATTTGATGCATACCCAGATAATGATTTTTAACATCGTACCTGACATTCTGTGGTCTTCAAAGTCCACTAACACCAGGAAAATAATTGGGGTGGAACCCAGAGTGTAGACAGGTCCCAGCACTCAAACAGCCGCAATGTCTCTTGAAGTCAGAAGCAAAGGAAGGGTTCAAAGCTATAGCTGATGGCCTTGTGTCCGAAGGTCTTCCCAGACCCTGCACTACCCTTGCAACTCTTCAGTCCTGCAAGTACAGACACCAAATGGATGAAGATGATATGTTTTTCAAGACCTCAGGACAATCAATAAAATGTTTGTCCCTCACTTGCCATTAACACCAAACTTGGCATCAACTGTCCCTGAAGCTGCTTTGCTTGCCTTTCCTGACGTGTCAGTCCAGGATATCCCATTGCTTTCCGTGATCATGTCTCTCAGTTTCCTTATGACTGTTTCTCAGGTGTTTGTCTGTTTGTTTGTTTCCCATGACTGCCAGTTTGGAAGCGTGTTTCTCAGGTATTTTCTAGAATGTTTCACCATTGATCTTGCCAATCCTCTCTGTGTTCTCTATTTTCCTCATTTCTGGTCTTATCTTGATTATTTCTTTCCTTCTATTTTCTTTGGGTTTATTTTCTATCCTTTTACTAACGCCAGATAAAATCTTAGCTCAGAAAGGTTTGGCCTTTTTTCTTTTCTGCTATATGCTTTTCTCCTGCTCCCTTACTATTAGCAAAACCAATCGTGGTTTCTGTGAAAAACTAAGGGTGAGGTGAGAGGGAAAGTCCAGGTCCAAGGCCAGGAAAACTGCAAGAAGGAAGTGAGGGTGGGGGCTTGGGGGTAGGTATGCAGCAAGTGGCCAGGGAGGGAGAAAAGGGCCAGATTTTCAGTGGGAGGTATACAATGAAGTGTCGTACACTCTAGAGGAAATCCTCATCCTCCATGACCCTATAGAACACTTAGTAAAGTAGTTTTTTCTTGTTAACCCACTATGGGATTATCAGATCTATTTTGGAGATGCCTCAAAGCACTATATCCTGCTGTAAAGGTGGGTGCTGTAAAGGCATCTCAGGCACCTGGTCCTTCTGGCTTACACTAATATGAGCTAACCCCGAGCCTGCAAGCCAGGCACTGCTTTAAGGACTTTACCTGCAGTAAGCCACCCTTTGGGTAGGTATGATCTTCCTCACCTCACTTACAAGTGAAGAGGCTAAGCCCAGAGAGGCCACGTGAGACTGCATGTTAGTCAAAGGAAGTAGCCAGGATTCACGCCAGGCTGTCTGGCCCTGGAGGCTAACCTCTCACCACTTTCCCCCACTGTCGGAGACAAGAGGCCTTGTGTGCTCTAGGCTTTAGGCAGGTAATTATGCAGCCTCAAAGCCCTGCCCACTGGGATGTGTATGGAGTAACAGGAATATAGCCAGAAATGTAGAGAGGACAGGTTGCCAAAAAGTATGTTATTAAGTCAGAAAGCCCATTAAATCCCACGGGCAGAAAAGATGCCCGCCATATTGGTGCCAGGGTTCCTCGATGCTGAAAACCCAAAAGGCATCACAGACCCCCCCCACTCTGTCACCACTCAGATCTCTTCTGTGGGCCATCTTGTCAGGCGCACCCCACCCTTTTCTCTCCACCTGCCCATCACCACCCTCCGTAATCTCTCCATTGCAGAGGACAACTGCAATGGCCTGTCTGCTTCTACTTCTGCTTATCACATAACTTCCACCCCTGTCCAGTTCCCACTCAGCAGAGAGAATTATCTTTTAAGTATCCATCAGATCACATCCTTCGCCTGCTTAGAACCTTCAACTCCTTCGCCTGCTTAGAACCTTCAACGCTTTCCCATCACATTGAGCACGCAGTCCTGACCCTTCACCTCTATTTCTCAGGCTCTGTAAGACCTGGCCCTCGTTGACACTGAACGCTGTCCTCCCTCAAGCTGGTGGGCTCCCACCCCACTGACCTCCTTGCAGACCATGAAACACATCAACTTTTTACTTTTCTCACCTACAGACCCTCCCACGTGCTGTGCTTGCTGCCCTAAATGACCTTCCCCTTTGCATCTGTGTGGCTGGTTCTTACTTTTCCTTCACTGTAAATGTCACCGCTTCTGAGAAGCCTTCCCTGACCACATTTTTGAAGTAGGAACCTAATTTGAAGTAAAAAAATATATTTTTTCAAAAATGTTAAAAGATTTTATTTATTTATTTTTCAAGAAAGGTAGGGAGGGAGAAAGATAGGGAGAGAAACATTCATGTGTGGTTGCCTCATGCGCTCCCCCCCCTGCCCCCGCAATGGGGACCTGGCCTGCAACCCAGGCATGTGCCCTGACTGGGAATTGAACCGGCAACTCTTTGGGTTGCAGGCCAGCACTCAATCTACTGAGCCACGCCAGCCAAGTCTCTTTTTTCATTTTTTTTTAATGAGTTGATTATGTAGAATAAATCAACTGGATTAGAAGCTTCTAGAAAACAGGAACCCTGACATTTTACCTATTCTTCCTAGCACCGAGAATGTGCCTGGTACGTGGCATGCATTCAGAAACATTTTTGAGTACGTGAGTGATAAGAATGGGTCCTAAAGATGACTTATCATTTGACGGTGGATGAATAAACCCAGAAGTGGAGAGAGAGCAGGGACCAGGGATGAATAGGTGACACCTCATGGGGTGAGGGTACTCTAACTTGAGATGTTTACCAATGGTGATGCAAACAGACAAACGGTGACCACATCACTTTGTCATTCCATTCGCATGTGTTCTCAAATGTCTGGGGTAGGGGAAATGACAAGTCTTTAAAGAAGCATGGCAGGATCTGGCTGTCATCAACCTCATTAATGAGGCTGCTCAAGCAATCTAAAGCAAAATAACTTCCACACCAAGGCCAAGCTTCAAAGAGCAGTTGGAAGGAAGAAGTGAGGGAGCAGTAGAATCAGTAACTAGGCTGTTCAGAGAAGTCTCCTGTGATTAGAAAAAGGGGAAAAAATGTAGTAATTACTTTTTGCTGAGACTCAGAGAATTCAGAAAGTATGGTCTCGCCTTCATCTTCCGTATTTCAGATGGAGAAAGATGAAATAAAAGTAGATGTGGGTGTACCAGAAAGTAATTTCAGGACTTCCCTGGGATGAGCAAAGCAGTTCTCTCTCCAGTGTGAAGACAGGTAGGTAGAGAAAGCTTCTTCCAGCAGTAAAGCTGCAGACATAGCTACAAAGTTACAATACCCAGTTAAAAGCAGGAGCAAGAAAAAAAGCTGCAGGAGACCTGTCAGGAGTCTGTGAACTGGCCGGGAGCCTGGGGCTTGCTGACATTTGAAAGAGAGTGACGAAGCATTTCAGAGGCCTTGGACTTGGAGTGATGGCAGGTAGTAGAACAGTGAGAGCAGGAAGTGGTCAAGGAGTGGTGGGAAATCGGGCAGGTGGGGTTCAGAGCCTGGCTCCTCTTCTTCCTCCAGCCTAAATTTGTGCAAAATTACCCAATCTGTGGAGGCGAGGACCTCATGTCTCTACTGCGTAGCTTGCCCATGACGACACAGTGGAAAGAAGCAGGCCCAGCTCGCTCCACTGTCTCTGTAGGCTCCTGCTCACTCTGTCACAGGGGCATAGTAAGAGTGAGGGGGAGGCAGTGACAGATGTAAAGGCGTCAGCGCAGCCCGTGACACAGAGGGAGTGGTCAGCAAACGTGAGGCCATGGTCTCTGCTGCTGCAGCCAGTTGTTGCCGCGGAGGTACACCAGGAGACCTTGGGTGTGGAGAGTGTGGACTGGCCAGGCCTTCCCTGGGCCTTCCAGAGGCTGGACAGCTACAAACTCTATTTTCCAGACTCCCTCCCAACGAACAATTCTTAATTCTAAAAGCAAGTCTGGCCAATTAGATGTGCTTGCATGAGACGTGGAGGGTGGAGAACACGTCCTGCTCCTTTCACCTGCGTCATCATTGCTGAGCTATGTGGCAGAGACGTGAGGGCTTTTCAGCCTTTCAGAGCCTGTTCCCCAGCCTCCTGGGTGTCCAGAGGCAGTGTGGCTTCCTGATGCCATAAACAGAGTCTCAGCAGTGGGTTCTTGACATCTGTAGCCCTAGTAGTGGCCTCATAGGTGATAGCTCCCCTGGTGGATCGGTACTGCAGTGTTCTGGACCATTTCTAGAAGTCCAGTCTAGAGCCCACATCCCTAGACTTCCCAGAGATCTCGTAAGCACGTTATTCCTTACATTAAGTCCCTTCTAAGGTCGTGTCTGCTTCCTGCACTGAATCCTGACTGCTGCACAAGGTGTTTACATTTCTCTTCTTCACAGTCTCCATTGTGTACCACAGTTTTACAAGGGAAGAAAATTTGAAAGCATTATTTGCTTCACCTGGTAATATATTATTTTTTCTGCATTAGTCACACCTACAGAAAGACTGACCAACTACCCCATCCCTATATAACCAAGCCTAAGTCATTGTCATCCCCTGGTGACAGCTGCCCAAACTGCAACCCTGACGCTGGAATGTGACTAACCAGAGTCAGACTAGAACAGACTTCACAATCTCAAACCAAGAGAGTGAAGCCCAATCAATATTGATGTTCTCATGGAATATTGAAAATGGAGGCGTGGAGAGGAAAGAATTTCTCCAGTATTGCCGGAGAGAGATGGAGTGTTGATGACCCCGTATGAGGCTTCCCTTCAGCCCGGCAGACTCAGCGTGTTCATCCAGCATGACTCACCAGGCCTCGGCGGGGATGTATTACTTAAGAACAGCCGCCCCCTTTGCGGTGGGCTCCAGTCCTCTTTGGAAGGAGGCAGGAAGTGAGCACACGCTGCAACCTTCTCATCTTGGCTTCTCTCGCTTTCGATAAAGCATTGATTATGCTGACCGTCTGATATCTGCCCTGGTAGGGTTGTCACTGCTTTAAGACACAAATAAGTAAGCATTCTAGTTTTTCTTTTTTCAGTCTTTTGTGAGTCTGAAAGCATTTTATCAATGATCCCATTCTACACAGCCTGGAAACTGTTCTACCGAGAACCGAGAACTGTTTGTGAACCTATAGACTTGACGAAAGATCTGAGCTCATCTCTGGGAGAAACCCATTAACCCTGGCACCTTCTTTTACCTCCTGAAGCCTGACTTGCATTCCCAACAAGTGGACATTCACTCCTTGGTCAATTCTTAATTATCTGCGTGTGGCTTATTCAAAACCATTTATTTCGATTCAACGAGGAGACGTTGAAAAGGCCAGGTTCTGAGTTCCA
The DNA here is from genome assembly GCA_007922815.1 of Macrotus californicus. NCBI lineage: Eukaryota > Metazoa > Chordata > Mammalia > Chiroptera > Phyllostomidae > Macrotus > Macrotus californicus. Next base: position 10,090 of record VMDR010012544.1, on the reverse strand, counting down.
ACAGATAATGGGTTCACATCCTGAGTCTGCAACATCTGGCTCTGTGACCTTGGACAAGTAACTTCATTTCTCTGTGTTTCATCTCCTAATCTATAAAAAGGAGCCAGTGACAATACTTAGTTTGTATGAGATAAAAGATATATAAAGTAAGTACACTCAATAAATGGTAGCACTTAAGAAGTAGTAGCAATCGATATTATTTGCTAGATGTTACAAGAATGCAAAACTGAACCAGCCACAGTCAAAACCCTTTAGAAATATCTGATCTAGTAGGGGAGGGTGCAGCCTGTACAGAAGTGAATTTAGGAGTCTGAATGAGATGTGCCATGTGGCTGAAGAGCCCATCCAATTTAGACTTTGAGCTTACAAGTAGTTCGCATTGGAACCTGGTCTAGGGCTCTGTTTACAGGTAGGTAGAAAGTGGCCCAGGAGGAATGAGTGACAGAGCAAAGTGTGGAGAAAAGCAAACCTGATAGGCCTCTCTGAGGAAGGCCTTAAAGGCCAATTTGAACTTGAATATTCAGATTGCAAAAGCAGCTGCAAAGGCTTCCCTCTCCTAGTAGCCACACTCTTAAGTAATTCTGTCCCACAAATCATTTTAAAGACTGCCTTTATCCTTTGCAGTTGTATTTCCTATTTTTTAAATTGTTGTTCAATTACGTTTGTCCCCATTTTCCCCCATTACTCTCCCCTGCCCTACCCACCCCCACCTCCCACAGTCCGTCCCCCCACCCCCGCCGCAGTTGTCTTTGCCCATGGGTCCTTTATACGTGTTCCTTGACCCTTTTTCTCCCCCACTGTCCTCCTCTCCCCTCCCTTCTGGTCACTGTCAGTTTGTTCTTTATTTCCATGTCTCTGGTTCTATTTCACTCACTTGTTTGTTTTGTTGATTAGGTTCCACTTATTAGTGAGATCATATGGTGTTTGTCTTTCACTGCCTGGCTTATTTCATTTAGCATAATGCTCTCCAGTTCCATCCATGCTGTCAGAAAGGGTAGGAGCTCCTTTTTTCTTTCTGCTGCGTAGTATTCCATTGTGTAAATGTACCAGTTTTTTGATCCACTCATTTACTGATGGGCACTTAGGCTGTTTCCAACTCTTGGCTCTTGTAAATAACCCTGGTATGAACATTGGGGTACATAGGTCCTTTTGAATTGGTGATTCAGGATCCTTAGGATATAATCCCAGCAGTAAAATTGCTGGGTCAAAAGCCAGTTCCATTTTTAGTTTTTGGAGGAAATTCCATACTGTTTTCCACAGTGGCTGCACCAGTCTGCATTCCCACCAACAGTGCACTAGGGTTCCCTTTTCTCCACATCCTCACCAGCACTTGTTGTTTGTTGATTTATTTATGATGGCCATTCTGACCGGTGTGAAGTGGTATCTCATTGTGGTTTTAATTTGCATCTCTCTGATGGCTAGCGATGCTGAGCATCTTTTCATATGTCTCTGAGCCCTCTATATGTCCTCCTTTGAGAAGTATCTGTTCAGGTCCTTTGCCCGTTTTTCGATTGGATTGTTGGTCCTCCTGTTGTGGAGTCGTGTATATTTTGGAGATCAAACCCTTGTCCGAGGTATCACTGGCAAATATATTTTCCCATATGGTTGGTTCCCTTTTCATTTCGCTGATGTTTTCTTTATCCATAGAGAAGCGTTTAATTTGATGAAGTCCCATTTGTTTATTCTTTCTATTATGTCCCTTGCTCTAGGGGACGACATATCAGTGAAAATATTGCTGCATGAGATATCTGAAATTTTGCTGCCTGTGTTCTCCTCTAGGACTTTTATGGTGTCACTACTTATATTTATGTCTTTTATCCATCTTGAGTTAATTTTTGTGTATGGTGTAAGTTGGTGGTCGAGTGTCAGTTTTTTGCCTGTAGTTGTCCAGTTCTCCCAACACCATTTGTTGAAGAGGCTATTTTTACTCCATTTTATGCTTCTTCCCCCTTTGTCGAATATTAGTTGACCATAGAGACTTGAGTTTATTTCTGAGCTCTCTGTTCTGTTCCACTGATCTATGTGTTTATTCTTATGCCAGTACCAGACTATTTTGATTACAGTGGCCTTGCAGTATAGTTTGATATCAGGTCTTGTGATCCCTCCTGCTTTGTTCTTCTTTCTCCATATTGCTGAAGCTATCTGGGGTCGTTTATAGTTCCATATAAATTTTTGAAATATTTGTTCTATATCTGTGAAATATGTCATTGGTATTCTAATAGGGATTATTTTGAATCTATAAATTGCTTTGAATAGTATGGATATTTTGATGTTAATTCTTCCAATCCATGAATAGAATATATTCTTCCATTTATTTGTGTCTTCTTTAATTTCTCTCTTCAGTGTTTTGTAGTTTTCTGAGTACAGGTCTTTTACCTCCCAGGTTAGGTTTATTCCTAGGTATTTTATTTTTCTTGTTGCTATAGCAAATGAGATTTTTTTCCTAATTTCTGTTTCTGATATTTCATTGTTGGTTGGGCCTATATTCTTTGAAGTTGTATTTTCAAGAAAATGTGTATGTGTGTTTTTTCTTGGCACCTGTGAGTAGGGCCAGAAATGAAACTGCTTTCCCTATCTAGGTTTTAACCAATTAAGAAAATAAGACAAAGCAGAAGACAGATAGAGGCCAAAATTCATCTTAATCACTGATAAAGTCTAGGTCAGAGACATTGTCCAATGGTTTATTATACCATATCCAGAATCAAGCAGGCTTATCCATAGTAAGTGCTGGCCCAGGGAAGTCTTGCCACTGCCTCCCCCAGAGAGAGGGAAGAAGAAAGGCCTGGTTGGGGGACAGCGGGGGAAGGTCGGAGTGGGTGAGAGGCTGGAGAGAGTCGGGAGCATTACCTCCACATAAAAGGAAACACCAGGAATGGGGACAGGTATGTGGGTGGTAGCGGTGAGGGAGACGTGTTCTATAATAGGTGATCTTTATAACTGCTTAGAAGTTTTTTAAAAGCCACATTCTTTAGAAATGATCTTTTATGATGGCTAATTGATGGTATGATCTTCTGTTAAAATAAAACCATGAAGATTATAATTTGTAGGGTTTTTAAAAATGAGATTAAAGTTTAGGCTGAATGGTATTAGCAACAAAGAGCATATTCAAAAGTGTATGAATAATAATAGTGCAATAGTGAGGTGAAAGAAACACAATGTGGGTTTGGGAGAAGAAACAGGACTTTATTTCTGAAGGTTGCAACTGGGCCCAGAAGTGGAGAGAATGTTCCAAGTTATTCCACGACCTTATGTTGCCCTACAACAGAATTCTGTGACTATCAATAATGCTCATGATAACAATGGTTAAGCTCTGGGAGCACTTACTGCGTGCCAAGCCCTGAACCAGAAGAACATCTTTTATTTAAGCCTCATAAGAAGCCACTGAGGTCAGTATTTTTACTTCCAGTGTTCTCATTTTATGGATGAGGAAATCAAGACTTAGAAAGGTCGATAACTTATCCAAAGTAAAACATTTAATAAGCTGTAGAGGGAGGATTCAAATCTAGCTCGCCAATTCCCTTCAACCTTGTGCCTTTCATACTTGTTTATTCGTTATCTTAATTTTAAATGTTTTGTTATTTGTATTTCAAATGTGATACATTATTAGATTTCCAGACATTTAGAAACTACACATTACAAAAAATAAGAGTCACCTATAATTTCCCAAAGGGATAACCACTGTTATAATTGTGATATTCTGTATATTCATTCACTCTCTCTTCAGTACACATATTTACTGTTTTGTTGTTGTTTTACAAAAAAGGAACATACTGTATATATGTTTTGTTACCTGCTTTTTACACTCAACAATGCATCGTAAACATTTTCCATGTCATTCTAAACCATGTATTCTTCTAAAACACTATATTTAACATTGCATTTTATTCTGTTGTATGAAGTCATAATACATTCAACGAATCTCCTATTAATGGCTGATTTAGCTGTTAGAATGTGTTCACCATTATAAACAAATCTGTGATGAAAATGTTTGCAGCCATTTCAGACACTATTTTTTGTCTCATCCAAAGCCATTCCCTCTCCCCCTTTTTCCTCCTAAGGAAACCTCCAATTTTAGAAGTTAGGAGAGAGATATCCTTTGATCTCAACTTTCCTCAGCCACTGTTGCAGTTAGGAGTGACCATGGAGCTGAGTTCTAGACAATGGAACTTAAATGAAAGTTACATGTGTCATTCCCTGGTCAACGTGAAGAAGTAGCTGTGCTTCTTCCATTCTCTCTGTGCCCATCCACGTGGATGCGCACAGCTCTGCCATGGTCCAAGGGTGGCTGTGTTAGTCAGGGGTCTCCAGAGGGACAGAACTAACAGGCTACGTATGCATAGAAAGAGATGTACTATAAGGAATTGTCTCACGTGACTATGGAGGCTGAGTCTAGGATCTGCAGCTGGCAAGCTGGAAACCCAGGAGAGCCAATGCTTTAGTGCCAGTTGGAGTCTGAAGGCCAGAGAACAGGAAAGCAGGAGGTGTAAATTCTAGCTGGAGTCTGAGTCCAAAGACAGGAGAAGACCGGTGTCCCTGCTCAAAGACAGTCAGGCAGGGAGAAAGAGTTTCCTTATTCTGCTTTTGATTTCCTTCAGGCCTTGGACAGATAGGAGGAGGCCTGACTACATTGGGGTGGGAGAGGGGAGGCAATGGGCTTTACTCAGTGTACTGATTCAAATGTTAATCTCATCCAGAAACCCCTGGACAGACACACCCAGAAATAACGTTTTACCAAATCTCTGGGCATCCATGCCCCAGTGCATTTGACACATAAAATCAGAGTGGTAGAGTCTCCAGATGAGGAGTCTGGGTTATTGACAAGAAATCTTGCAAGACCGATGATCTTCCTTGGACTCTTCTGCAGAAAGACAAAACAAAACAAACACACTTCTCTTATGTTGGAGCCATTATACAATTATTTCCGCTGTGACACTGAATAGGCATTGCTGAAAGAACCACACATTCAGCAAAACTGTGCATTCAAAATAATGCTTTCAGGAACATTGGGATTATAATCAGAGCACTAAAAATGTATGTGACTTTCTAACTAGAGCACTGGCAAAAACAGTAATTGGTACCTTGAGAGACAACTTGGATAGTCCAGGCAGGAAGCTCGGCGTGGTGGGAGGTTGCCTCAAGGTTATTAAAATGCTATTAAAAAATAATTGCGGGAAATTACAGAGATGAAAAACAGATTAGCTGTTGCTGGGGGTTAGGGATGGTGGTGGGAGAGGTGGGCATGGCTACGGAGAGAGAGCACGGGGAGCATCGTGGTGAGAGAACAGTTCTGTAGCTTCGCTGTGGTAGAGGTTGTACTCATTCACACGTGTGATAAAACTGCACGGAACTACAGACACACACATGCGTGGGTGCGCACTCACACAGACACGCATGCAATGCAAGTGAAACTGGCAAAATCTGGGTGAGCTCTGTGAATTGTACCAATGGCCAGTGTGGGTTTCCTGGCTGTGCTATTGTACTATAGTTGTGCAGGATGTTACCATTGGGGAAAGTGGGTGCAGGGTGTATGGAACATCCCTGTGCATTTTGTTTACAATTTTCTACAAATCTATACTTATTTCAAAATCAAGTTTTAAAAAAAATGGGTAGAAATGCTGTCTGTGGTTGTAGAAACCATACAGGTAGAAGTGGAGCTCTGAGCTCCGGGTGGCCAGTGGAAGAAGTGCAGTCTGCCCTGAGCAGGGTGGGGGGCGAGCCTCTCTGGGGAGGAAGCCCAAAGTGTTGTTGTACTTATTTTTATTTCCTTAACCAACACGTGAAAGGGCTCTTGGCCTGTATGTCAGCCAAGCTTAGGGCTTTTTCCCTTCTTTCAAAGTATGTCAGTGTTTTGAATTTGACTTGTTCTCTGCTTTTGTTTAGGATCTATGTGGCCATTTAGAAAGCTGTATTTGGTTGGATGTGGGACATTTTCAAAATATAAGCCCTAAAACATTTAAGGGACAGGAAGTTTTCTGGGAAGATTTGAATCATATAAACAGACCTACCTTTGTGATGTTCAGGTATCATTCTGAGAACAAGCTCCTGCAGATTGTTCATGACCCCGTGTGTAAAGAATACAACAGGCTCAATCAAAACATAGTTAGTGGCTGTAAAAGCCCAAACTCAGAGGTCTTAACCATCACTGCATAGGAATCACCGGGGCAAATGCAGGTTACCTGATCTCCCATTCCCAGAATCTCTGAATCTGTCGGTTTGGGAATGAGGTCCGGGAATATGCAGTGTAACAACCACCCCAGGCACGGGGCTGCTGCCTACCTGAAGATCACTCTTTGAAAAACACAGCATTTAATCTTCGACAAGGAGGAGGCTGGCCCACTCCCTTTAAAGTATTTAGCTGAGTTCCTGCTGAAATAGTGTAATTTGGCTGAACAGTGAGCTGTGGAATAGATGAGCAGAGGCAGTGCTTCAAAGACATGCTGAGCAAACTGAAAAGCAAGTTAAAGCACCGTGACATTGCTTCCAAAGCCCAGGATTGACAGCAGCTGACAGTCGTGCTTGTACCAGTGTCACCTCGGAATACAAAGAACATTGGGTATTTTGACTTATTTCAGCAGGGATAAAATGTTAGGGAGGAAATATTCCCCTAACTAGTTTCCTCCTCTGAAGCATCGCTGTGGAATAATAATGCCTTGTGTTCATGCATCAGCTTTCCAATCACCAACTTACTTTAAAGCCATCACAAGAGAGATCTTTTAAATCATCTGCCCTGAGGCAAATGGTACATTTCTTAAAATTCTTTGAATGTTTAAAAATGTACTTTTGAAAAACACATTCCAAGTTCTTTATAGCTTGGAAACATTGCCTTCTCAGGATGTTAGGGGATGTCCAGCTGAACTAAAAGTCAATACAAACTGAGGCAGAAAGCTGGTAAGCAGCTGGTTAAGACATCAAGGAAAATTTTATGCCCAGGCAACACTGTGTAGCATCTGAATTTATAAAGTTATGAGAACTGTTATTTGCCAAACATTGCCCTGAACATGACTTGAAGAATACGCATCTTATACCCTTGGAGACTCTGGGGTCTGTCTGGTCCACTTTTGGAATTTGGGCTTGGAATATTCTTGGCTTCTCAAGGACAAGAACCATAGTCTGTTGATTTTGTATATTCCACTTTTAGTACATAATCCAATGCATGAAAGATATTCAATAATGCTAAAAGAATGAAATTTTTTTTCTAGAATGCACTAATCAAAGGAAATCCAGGATGCGGTGGGAGGAGGGGAGGAGAAGGGAAACATATCTCTTGACCCCTTTCTCCCATTTTGCTAACGATTTGTTCAGATCAGAAGTGTTAACCAAGGTAGATGAGGTGATGGTGGGACTTCTGTAGGTCAGAGGAAACAGTGGAGAGTAGGAGCCTGCAAGTACTCCCCCCAAAAGCTGGAGATCTTCAACAGATAGGACCAAGTTCCAAAGCAAGTGGCTCTAATTGGGCATTTGGATCACATGTAATTTAAAGTTAATAATAACAATAACTGCTGCACCAGACCCTTTTTTGAATTATTCCATTGAATCCACACAACAATCCTATGAAACAGAAATTATTATTTGTAAGGGACTGTGTTTGTGCTTGCTCATCATTGCATCCCCAGCCACTACCACCTAGTGGATGCCCAAATAATAGTGTCTCAATGAATGGAGCAATGAGTGAGTGAATCTCCACCTTTGCAACTAAGGAACTGAGAGAGGCGAAGGAACTGGCCCCTGGGCCCACCAGTCAGTGGCAGAGCTGTGATTTGAAGGTCTGCCTCCAGAAGAACCAGCACTGCTCACACAGCCTCAGTCCCTCACTTCATCTCTGCAGACAGGACGTGGTATGGTTTCCTAACAACAGAACCTCAATGATTAGCTAAGATTCTGGTGCTCATTTAACAGATCATTTGTATCTCCGGTGTAAGCTTGTTTCTTCAAATAACTAACAAGTCACAAGTAAGGGGGGCACACTGATTCCCTCCAAAATGGTGGTAGACTCAGCCTCCACATTAACAGTGGAAGCTCCACTTTCCAAAGCAAATCATCACCAACACGTTTCACCTCACAGTCAACAGCCTCTAGAGGATTTCTCTCGAGGGATTGTATGCCCCAAAAACAAAACAGTACCCAGAGGCTGGGTCTCGTTGACCAAATCAGATCAGCTACCTAATTTCACGAGCTCTTCTTTTCTTTATTTATGGTGAGAAGGTATAACAAATGTAAAGGAGTGGGAAGAAAATTTTCTTCCACCCTCTCATGTCTAGTGCCTGGGGCCCTGCAAATTAGACTGACAAGACAGATGAACAGGAGAAGGTTTTATTACTATGCATTTGGCCTTTGCCAAAAAAAGAAGTGAATAGGCCTGAGATCTTTATATATATACATATTTATATTATATATAAAGGATATAGCCTGGCTGGTGTAGCTCAGTGGATTGAGCGCGGGCTGTGAACCAGAGGGTTGCCAGTTCAATTCCCAGTCAGGGCACATGCCTGGGTTGCAGGCCAGGTCCCCAGTGGGGGCCAAGTGAGAGGCAACCACACATTGATGTTTCTTTCCCTCTCTTTCTCCCTCCGTTTCCCTCTGTCTAAAAATAAATAAATAAAATCTTTTTTTAAAAAAGGATATATATGCATGTATATATCCTTTTTAACAAAATATTATAAATTGTGGAGATATGACAAGACAAAGGAAAAGGGGTTGGGGTTGGAGGTGGGAAAGTGTGGGAAAGTGATTAGGAAACATGGGCAAAGCTAATGGAAGGTAAGTATTGATTGGCAGACCTCTCTGGGTACTGGCTTTCTGTGTCCCTCGTGGCCATTAGTGTCTTTGTAAAAATGCCATGAACGTGAGTGTAGGGAAGGGAAGGAAACCTGTGGGTTTTCCAGGAACTCTTGTGATCCCCGTGGAGCGCACACGGTGTGTTTAACTGCCACCTTCTGCCGGTGCCTCCGCCTTCAGTCCGGGGCATCATGTTATTCGTTCATTATGATATCTCACTTGCTTTCATTCCTTCCGCCCCATTTTGTTTTACTAACTGTTTTAATTGCTCATTTTTCCTGTTCGCTTTCCTTTCGCAAGCTTAGTCAAGTTTCTATGTATTCACAACACTTCCCCCTTATTTTAGTCCCGAGTTTTCTGAAAGTTCTAGGCTTTGGAACTCCTCTAGTATTTACTTTTCCCTCTTTAACCTGTAGTTTTAGGATTAAAAATATGCTTTAATAAGCTGGTATGTGCTGGTCCCTTTGTTAGGAACTGGGAAAGATACACGGAAGATCGTCTCACTTCCGTAGGCTTCTCGATGTTGACGGCGTCGTTACTTTATGGAGTAGCTTCCAGTCAATCACCACTCATCTTTGTACATTTCAGCTCACAAAATTACGTTCCAGTCTTCCCTTATTCTCTCTCTCCTGGATTTACAATTTTTCAAAAAATCATTTATTGTAGTTTTTAGTGAGGACTTTGTAGAGAACAGAGTAGAATTATGTGCTCAATTTTCCATCTTTAACCAGCATCCTTTATTTTTCAACTAATATAGAAAAATTAAATAACATCTATGCCACACAAATAAGATATTTTCTTGCCCACTTCCTATAGGCTTTTAGAAGTTTTTACTTATTTAAACAAAAATTGGTCATATAGATGTTCAGAAAGACAATCTTTCTGAAATGTATTGTTTTTATAGATCAATTTCTCTAACCATAAGCTAATAAAATTATATCAACAACAAAATTATGTGAAAAGATCTTAAGTAATTGAGAATTTTAAAACTATCTTTAGAAAATAAAACAAAATTAAACAACCTGGATCAAAGAGAGAACTCAAAACTGAAAAAAATATATGGAAATTAACAAAGAAAATATTTCATAACTAAGCCTGTGCATACAGGTAACATTATACTCAAGTGGAAACTTATAGACTTAATGCCATTATTATTTTAAAAATTTAAAAACATAAAAATGGTCAATTAAAAAAACTAGAGAATAAAGTAAAACAAAGAAAGTAATGAATAAAAGCTAAAACTAAAGAAATAGAAAATGAAAGGCAATAGAAAGAAAATACCGTAAGCTTGTTTTTTAAAGAACATTGAGTAGGT
>VMDR010012543.1:0-26422 GCA_007922815.1 Macrotus californicus | reverse complement strand
AGGGGTGAATTTTGTCCCCCAAAAGATATGTCCATGTCCTATCTCAGAACCTTTAATATTACCTTATTTGGAGTCTTTTGATTACCTCATTCTGGCACATGTAATTAAGTTAAGGGTCTTGAGATGAGATCATCTTGGATTATCATTATCCAGCTAGGCCCTAAATCTAATGACAAGTGTCCTTACATGATATATACAGTGGATAAGACAAAGAGGAGAAGGCAATGCAAAAACAGACACACAGATTGGAGTGAGGTGGCTATAAGCCCACGAATGCTGGACAGCCATCAGAAATTGGAAGAGACAAGGAACTATTCTCCACTAGAGACTCCAGAGGGAATGTGGCCCTGCAAGATTTTGGCTTTCAGGCCTCCAAAAATGTGAAAGAATGCACTTCTGTTGTTTCTAGCCACACAGTTTCTGATAACTTGTTACAGCAGTATAGGAAATTAATATACCCATGCTCTTTATTTCTTCACATGGATTTGAGTAACTGTCTAATGTCTTCTTGTTTGTCTAAATGACCTTTAGTATTTATTGTGGGGAAGATTTTACAGCAATGAATTCTCCCAGTTTCTGTTTACCTAAGAACATCTTACTTTCTTCTTCATTCTTGAAACAGTTCTGTAGGATATACAATTCTTGGTTGACAATCTCCCTTTAGCAGTTTGAATATGCCATCCCATTGCCTTCTAGCCCCCTTGGTTTCTAACCAACTACAGTCATACCTCAGTACTTGTCAGCCTCAGAACTTGTCAAACCCCGTACTCATCTCATTTTGATGAGAAAAATGTTTCAGCATTCAGTGCTTGCTTAGGACTCATCACACTTGCTAGCGCTTGTATGTCACAATGCCACCCTGCAAGAGAAGATGCTTCATCACTCATCACTTGTTTGGTACTTGTCAGTTTCGGCATTTGTCAAGAGTTCTGGAACAAATTAATGACGAGTACCAAAGTACCATTGTATATCTTAATGATAATTCCTTGTCACAATGAGTCACTTCTCTGCTGCCACTCTCAAGATTCTCTTTGTCTTTGCCTTTTAACACCCGGACTGATTATCTTGTCTAGGTATGGATCTCTATGGCTTTATTTTTTACTTGAAGTTATTTTAGTTCTTGGATATACAGATTGATATTTGTCATCAAATTTGGGAGTTTGGGGTTACTATTTCTTCAAATATTCTCTGTTTCTTTCCTCTCATCTGGGACTTTCATTTTATATATGTTGGTATGCTTGATGGTATTGCACAGGTCTCTGAAATTGTTAACTTTTCTTCATTCTTTTTTCTTACTGTCCCTCAACTGGACAATCTCAATATATCTTCAAATTCTCTGATTCTTTATTCTGCCTGCTCAACTCTGATGATGAGCCATCCATTCTAGTGAATTTCAGTGACTAATTTTCACCTCCAGATTTCTATTTGTTTTTTTTAAACAATTATTCTTTATTAATATTTCCATTTGTTGAGACATGAGATTACTTTTAGTCCTTTCAACATTGTGACCTTTTGCTTTTTGATCATATTTAAAAGAACTGATTTAAAATCTTTGTCTAGTAATGCCTGGAATTCCTAAGGGATACTTTGTTATTTTTTTCCCTGTCTATGGGTCATACTTTCTTGTCTCTTTGCATGTCTTACCATTTTTTTTTGTTGCTGAAAACTGGACATTTTAAATAATGTGGCAAATCCACAAAGGTCTTCTCCCCCTCCAATTGTTGTTGCTGTTCATCATTTTAGTGACTTTTCTGAACTAACTCTATAAAGGCTACATTGTCTGTCATATGTAGCCACTGAAGTCTCTGCTTAGTGAGTTTAGTAGTCAGCTTACAGATTTCTTTGAGCATCTGGAAACAATAAGCTTCTCACTATGTGCTGAAGAACGCTGTGTATGTTAGGTCACATCTTCAATGTTCAGTCAGGCAATTAGTCATTCTTAGTTACCCTTCTCTTCCTGCTTGTGCAAAGTCTCAAGATCATCTAGGGGGGAAAGCTTAGGGCTTCTCAGGTCTTTCTTGAGCATGCAATCATCTGTTGGCATGTGCAAAGCCCTACACATACAAGTGGCCTTCTAGACTCCAAAGAACGTGCCAGAGCCTTTCAAAGCTCCTATGGACATCTCATTGCCCAATTTCTTCTGTTAAGCGTTTTGTTTAGTGTCTATTGTTTATCCTAACAAAAATCACTAACTCCCTCAAGTAGTCACAAGGTTAATCAATAGCTTTTAATTGTTCTCAACAAATGCCCCTGGGAAAAGTCTCTTCCATATTTTGTGAGTCTGACAGCCTTGCAATTAGTGTCTTCTAAGGAATTTTCAAACAGGTCAAACAATGACAACTTTCAGTGAATGAGGCATTCAATGTGCTCCCCCACTCTGTTCCTCTAGTGGTTGTCAGGCTGTTGGTTCTCAAGACTACTGCAGATCTGGAGCAATGAAAATAGGGCAAATTAACATGCCAGAAAGTGCTATTTGTAACAAGGTCCAGCCATTTTTCCTTGCATAAATGCTCTCCAGATTGCTGCAAGATTTTGATTAATTTTCACAGTTTATTCTGATCATTTTTGCTAGTGTTTCCATTTCTTTTATGTAGAATATTTTTGGAGATTCTTATTCCACTATTTTTGCTGATGTCTTCCTAATAATTATTTTTACTTTTTTTTAACTTTAAAAAATACTTCTTAGGAGTACTGTGTTAGTAGATTTTTGGTGAGGGTACCTACGTGGTATTTGGTATTTTCCCTGGCCCCAGAAAACTTATCACTGTATCATTCATCAAATCACCAGAACAATGGATTTTTTTCTCTAATGGACACAGTTTTGCTGCTTTTCTTCTCTTTATTAAAAGTTTTTACTTTTATTAAAATGTTGCACTCATCAATAAATAAAGTAAGTGATTTATGAAAACATATCAACCAACTGCAAAGAATTTCAATCCTGATTTGAAAAATAAAAATTAAAAAAATTGTTATAATTAGGGGGGGGATTTTTGAACATTGGATATTAAATGATATTAAGGAATTATTGGTAATTTTTGTTAGTGCAAAAATGAAACTGTGATTATGTATTTTTGAGTCCTGGTCTTTTATTAAAGGCACATGCCAAAAAAACACATTACAGATGAAACTATGTGATATCTAGGGTTTGCTCTGAAATGACCCTAGGAAAGGGAGGTGATGAAACAAGAGCAGACATGAGTTAATTGTCTGAGCTGGGTAATTGTACAATGGGGTTTATCATGCTATTTTACCTTTCAATGTTTGAAAATGTCCACTATAGAGGCCTTGGTGGAGTGTTTGTTTGTACGTCTGCTTGTTTGTTTGTTTCAGTGTTATGTTTCTTCAAGCCTGGGCCTGTGAGGAGTTTCAGTAATTTCTAGTGGGTATGTCTTAAAGCAGAGACTGCAAACTGATGGCCCCTGGACTGTATTTTGCCTGTATGCATGTTTTCTTTGGCTACCACCACATTTTTTTAAAATATGAATGAGTTACCAACATTTTTAACATTTTAAAACCAGAGAATTTCAGAAAAAATCACTCAGCTTTCAAACTTCTCTTGAAACCATCATAAGTGTTGGCTATGGTGGACCCCCGTCTCATATGGTGACATCTGGCTGGAACTGGGAAGTTTCTGTCCCCTAGAGGCAAGGCACTATTTGCCATATATCCCACCTGCCTGGCCCGTGCCTGCACCCAAGAGTATCACCCCTGCCTTACTATGTTTCTAAGGCTTGTTGACAAGAGAAGATGACAATGAACAAAAATTTAAAAGTTTACCTGAGTTTAATTAATGTACAGTGCAGCTATACATTAAACAAGGTATATAGTGCAGCTACACATTTTGCCCTCAAAACTAAAAGTGATTTGATGTAATATTTCACCCACCAAAAGAGGCAGGAAAATATATTATCTAAGACTTAATGAGAATTAGAGCATTTCTAAGGAGATACTCTACCAGCTAGGCTTTAACAGGCAGATAACAAGTCTAAGTCAATGACAAAACAATGGTCTTTTATAAGATAAACTATAGAAACAGGATGCTTTAAAAACCAGTCAATTCAAGTTAGTTCCATCATAAATCTTAATAAATCATAAATTTAAGGTATGTGATCATTTGGGGATCTGGCTGAAGTAAAAGGATTTCTGAATGACAGATATGATCTCATCACATATCTGTCATTTCATTTTTACCTCCTTACTGCTACTCTCAAAACTCTTTTTTAAGATTATATTTTTATTTATTTATTTTTAGAGAGAGGGGAAGGGAGGAAGAGAGGGAGAGAAACATCCTTGCCTCTCATGTGGCCCCCCCTGGGGACCTGGCCCACAACCCAGACATGTGCCCTGAATGGGAATCGAACTGACAACCCTTTCATTCTCAACTGGTACTCAACCCACTGAGCCACACCAGCCAGGGCTCAAAATACTCTTTATCTTACAAGATACACTTCTACCACCACTTTTCAGGAATCTTTTCCTGACTCCCTCCAGGTTGCATGTATTCTTCCCCCTCCACACCCCACGGGCATTTAGCCTGTTACTCTTTTATGGCACTTGACCTTCTTCAGTCTTGTCATTTGTGCTCTCATCAATCCCCCTCCTCCCTGTAGAGAATGAAACTTCCTTAATGTCAGGGACTCTGTAGCCAGTTTGCCTGGGTTTCAATCCCTTGCACTAGCTCTGAACCAATTACTATATCTCTCTAAGCCTCAATTTCCTCATCTGTAAAGTAGAGATCATAATCAACCACCTTCATAGGGATGTGAGGATTCAAAGGAGTGGAACTTTTTTTCGCCTGAGGCAAGGGGATAATATAGCTACATTTTGAAAGAAAAACTAGAACAAAATGTATCCTTTCGAAATAGGTATCTGAAAACCAGTTCATTAACTCTCAGGCCCTTCTCCACATGGGGATACAAAAGGGTTCAAGGGTAGAGTTAGAATTTTTAAGAGGATTTCTTTGGAGATAGTTACTCTGTAATTCCAACCCTAAGGAGAATGGGTAGAGAGTTTCATGACTTTCATCTCAAGTCATGAGAAAGAAGCTTTAAGAAACCACCTACACAATCAAAAGGGGGACAGGGGAAGAAACCATCTAGAGTAATGAATATGGACCCATAAATTTTAAAAGAACTGTAATGTGTGCTTATTGTATTATTTAAGACTATGAAATTATTACAAAAGATAAGAAATACAAATAGGATGGATGTTAAAAAGATAGTATGTTAACAACATCTAAGACATTAAAGATAAAGAAAATAAATGAATTATATGATTTTTAAAAATGGAACAAACAAGAGTCTATCTTATGAACAGAAAAGGATGGAAAGACCAAGTCATAAGGTAGATAGTGGATTATGCCACCTCTGGACTGACAACTCTGTTATCCCTAAACTGCTGTCCACTTGTGACATTCAGTATGTATTCACTATTCTTACCCAGAGATGCACCTAAGATCCACTGCTGCTCCACCAGCTAACTGGCAAGCTCTGGCTAATGGCCCCACTCCTGTGTCTCTCTGACAGAGTAAGCATGTTGGCTCTAAGCACCTTCTGTGTACTCAGCCCCTCTGCTCTGGTTCTTATAAACATACACAAATGGGGGAGGGGCTGATGTGGCAGGGACCCCAGGGGCAGAAGAAGACATGACCAATAAGTAACAAAGGATTCAGGTAGTGTGTCCTTCCGCCATCTCCTTCTTTTTGCTTTTCACTGTGTATTTTAAATTCATTGAATAAATTATGTCATTTGAGCATCCTATTTTGATCTGTGAGTGATTCTGTTTTGTGACCTCTGGGATAACTTGCCTGGTGGTGTACTGGAAGCTACCTCTGCATCAATATGACTTCCCACATGAAAGAGACAAAGTAGGCTGCTGTCTGACTTCTGCCTGGAAAACGAAAAAGGTGAGATAGCTGCCTTAAAAGCAGGAGTGAAGACACTGTGCTATATTGGACCTGGCCGGCACTCCTGGAATTTGTCAAGCAAAGGATGTGAGAGGGAGCTGGCACTGGGTTGACCTGGTTCAGTCTAGATGGCTGCCTGGCATGGTGGAGGAACACCATCAGAAAAGGCTGGAGGTAAACTGTGGATTACCAGGAACAGAGGAAGGAGATGTGAGCAAGCCAAGGCCAAAAAGAGAGATGCTTTGGCCTTATTTGTGATAGATGCCCAGTGATTGAGAGAATTTCCAAATAACCCACAAAAGCTTAGTCTAGAGAGCACCATCCCAGATTATGAAGGACACAGGTAAGATGTTTTCTGGTACACTTAGCTTCCCCGCCTCCCAACCCCAGGTGGGTCAGAAAGCACAGTGAGCTAGCTCCAGAAGGTCAAGTAAACCCCAGAGTAGGGGTAGGAGGCAAGAAAAGGGAATGAGCCCTGGATAGCATGGCTCAGTTGGCTGGAGCATCAACCTGTACACTGAAAGGCTACAGGTTCGATTCCTAGCCAGGGCACATACTTAGGTTGCGGGTTTGATTCCTGGTCAGGAAGACTATGAGAGGCAACTAATCAAGGTTTCTCTGTTACATTGATGTTTCTCTCCCCCACCCCCCACCTCCTTCTGTCTCTAAACAGCAATGAAAAAAAATGTCTTTGGGTGAGAATTATTAAAAAAAGAACAAGAGGGAATCATCTAGTCATGCACACCTACTGCCTACGTCAAGCCTTACATGGGGAAAGGAAAAGGCTTAATTTTCAATCGAGATCAAGAGTTTTACTAATAGTTAGTATTGGATATTCTTATTAGTAAACTGACACAGAGTATGTGCCCTGTAAGAGACCAGAGAAGTCATGAGGTTTGCCCAAGTTTTCATTTAAGAGCATAAAATAACTAACTTCACTGAATAAAAAGTAAAGGAGTGGTGGGAGACAAAAATAAAGTTACTAATCACAATCTATAAGCTTACTTGTTCAATACAATGTTTACATATAGAAAGCGCTTAGAACAGTAACTGGTACAAAGTATTAAATAAATATTAGCTATTATTATTATTTTGCCATTGCCTAGCATAATGCCTCATACACAGTAAGAGCCTAACAAATGTCCAGTTTAACTGAATTAACAGGAAGAATCCAGGACAATAGTGCCCCAATCTTTTTTGAAGCTCTCTCTTGAAGTCTACAGCTTATTAAAAAGGATAGAAAAGAGAATACCTTGAAGCATCCAGTGTTTTTTTCTGGCTCATATCATAAAAACCAGGCAAGCTCTTAAATAGGCCTCATATCACTCAGAGGATCAAAGGAAACCATTTTCTTCCCTAGTCTTTGATTTCAAAAATAATCTCCTAATCCCTAGAGCTGAAATACTGCTTATTTGGGGGTGAGAGCTGAAGAAACAAACTCCCCATAGAGGATATTCCAGAGCACAATTGGTGGACACTGTGTGGACAGACCTCCCCAAATTTCCTTGGCCCTTGTTGAGCCTGGCATAAACCAGGGTCTCTGCAGCCCTTTTCTACTCTGTTGTCAAAGGCAGCTCTACTATTGCACTCCACTGTACCCGTTATTAAAAGAAATTACTTATTTTTGGCATTGATTCCCTGCATGCTATTTCCAGAGAGTGCCTTCCAGCTGAGAGGCAAAAATCGCTGAGTTGAACTCTGACTTTGTCCCCGGAAATAAAACTCTGCTGCCACATTGTATTTTTTTATACCCTCTAAATTCTATTAAAGAAAAGCAGATAAGATCAAACAAACACTCATACAGCAACCTTTTGGGTTTGTTTCTGTTCATTCGTTTTGAGCATTTGTTTCAGGTTTTTTGCCATCACATCAAATTCCATAAATTTTCTTCATTCACAGGGCCATTTTCACAGCATGTTCATAATTCTTGTAAGACGATTCTATCATCCATAGACGGTCAGTCAGCTACCCAAAGGACTAAAGACCTACAAAGGTACATAGCCCTATTTAACCTTAAAAAAGATTATTTAGAAGTGTACAACTCTGAAAAAGCACGTTTAGAATGAATGTTTTTATTCTAAACTCGCCAATAAGTCATTCACAATACTTGAACATATGTATCAGTCTGCAATTTGACCAACAGTCAGGATTACTTTGAGCTAACTAGCAGGGAATTGGAAAGAATGTTTACTTGGTTCTTACTACATTCTATTCATACTTAGGGAACTAAAAGAACACTAACTCACTTAGGTGGGGTGCCCACATGTATACGTGTGTGTCTAAGAGCAACCAGGAAAAGCAAAAACAACTCTATTAAATAAAATGGCCTTCAAAATGTACTCCAAAAGTTAATAAGTACATGAGTAAGCCCACTGGTTAATTTTTTGTCACTTCTGCTAAAAAAAAATTTTTAAAGAACTTACCAAGACCTTAAAATGAAACTGAAGATAAACCTTCAGTTTCTAACAAATATAACTTTAAAATACTTCTAATTACAAAAAGAATACAAGTTTATTGTTTAAAATTTGGGAACTATAAAAAAAGCACAAAACAAAAATTGCAGCTCCCACAACCCAATTTTTAGTGTGTACATATATGTAAAATTTATTTTTTGCATTATCAGACTGCACATACTATTTTGTAATCTGTTTTAGCTTAATATGTTGCTATCATGAATGATTTCCCATTATTTTAAGTACAGTATGCTATTGTAACCCAAAATTTAGCCAGTCACTGTTGCAGTCACCACATATGGCTTTTAGTTTTTTCTTTCCAAGTAACACTGGGGTAAATATCCTTGCACATAGATCTGTTCTAACATCCCTCATTGTTTCTTTAGAATAAATTCTGAAAATGGAAATGCTGGGTTAGGGATAGGAACATTTTCAAGATTTATAATGGAAAATGTAATTTAGCAGAGATTCTTTGGGATATCACAATTCTAAAAGTAGTGACTCAATTAAAATGATGGGAGTTAGATTCTGGGTGGCTTCCTCACCCAGGAACAGTCCCAAGCTTAACTCCCTGCTACTTAGATAGCCTATTAAATAAATCCCAGTGTGAACTGTTGGGATGGCCACCACCACTGCAGCAAGCCTGAGCTTACCGCCTCATGTGCCGGCCCCGTTGGCAACCTCTCCATCTGCCCCGCTCCCTTGCCAGTCAGCTGACGATGGCACAGGAACTAAGAAGACCAAACATGTCAGCAACCCAAGGTTACTATACCCGTTCCCCTGCTTTTCCCCTTTTCTGCCCATATGGTCTCCAACACACTTGCAAAATGTCTCAGTCTGAATGTGGAAGACTGGGTGCCACGAAGGGCTAACTAAAGACATTGAAAATGAAAAGAGAATGTAACATCATGAAAATGTTTTTCATTTGCCAGATTCCATTTTCAGTCTCTGTTTCATACTGCCCATCAAAAATAAGTTCAAGTTTCATAGCGAAAAAGATGAATTATTGATAATTGCAAAAAAGGATTTTTAAAATTAAAAACATATATGACCTTGGGTGGTTAACCAAGCTGCTTGTGTTATATTAGTAAGAAAAAGTGATGCTGAGGCGTTAACAACAGACTGTGTTACCACCTGGGTAAGGCCACAGCAACCCCCCTAACAGTATTCTCTGGAGCTGAGCTAACAGTCTTTCCAAGGAACAGTCATCGCTGGCCCACAGGTTCTTTTCCCCAAGGCAATGTAAAATAAACATATCTCCATTGAGCCTACCATTAAAAGAACCAAGAATGTCAAATCAAAGTAAGGTTTATTCATATGTTTGTGACCTATAGATAGATTAAACATAGAATGTTTACTGGCAAAATAAATATTTTTAAATTAACCACACATTTTTCATTTACTACTTATAAGGATCCTTTCTGTTTATAAGTAATAATATGTTTTGATATATTAGGAAAACAGCAGTTGTTTTAGAAACTTCATTTATAACAGAATTTTTACAGTCAAAAGCAAAACAGTGCTCAATCTAAGACCTAGCCTAAATTGTCATATTGATTTGGTTAAATAAATACATCAACTTCCTCTTCTGTTACAGAAGATTAAATAATTTGTACTAAATCTCCTTCTGAGGACAACTAAGAAAATCTGGATAAATCAATGGGGATGTGTTTTGAAAACATTAAGGAGATAGTGAGAAATTGTTTGGCCAAGATCCAAGATGTAACTTCAGAGAAGTGAGTCTCTCATTGAGGCTACTATTGCCTAAAAGGAATTTCTCAAACAGTGCTTATATTAGCCTCTCTAAGCTACAGGACTGACATTTAGAAGCCTGGGTAACAGGGGAAGATAAGAGACTTGCTCTTCATGGAATATCCATTTGTATCTTTTGATTTTTATATGATATAGGTTTCACCTAAAAAAACATCTAAGGACTATAAAATGCTCTGCTCCAAACCATTTAGTGAATAAGAATAATAAATCATATATTCCTTAAAATCACTGGGCACATATCTATACTCTAACTTTTCAAAATATGAAAATCAATGTTATCTTGAGAATTATAAAAACAGTCATAGACTGTACACATATTATATATTTCTTTACTCCATTTTAGGGATCTAGAGGTAAGGCTTAGAAAGAAATGCTTTTTGGGACTATAGACTATAATTCTAAAAATATTAAAAATCTGCTTTTAACAATCAGTCAATGCCTACAGGATAGAAGGCAACTAATACCTAAACCTCTGATGGCTTTACAAATCTGGACAAGTCTCTCCTTCCATTTATCACTATAAAAGTTTCCATTATAGTTCCCAAGATTGCTAAAACTAGGATGAGTCTAAAAGATTAGGAATTGTAATTGGAATAGCGTTTCTCTACATGTAATGGAAGCACAACATTGAATCTAGATATTCCTTATTCATTTAAAGATAGACCATTTAAATTTAACCGCACAGGCTCACTAATAAAACTGATCTAATTATCAGTTGTACTTACTTGTGATATATCTTAGAGAGTACAGATGAAATCCTGAACTTTTTGGTCAACCAAATTCTCCCAGGAAGACAGCATTATGAATTTTTATAAATATTTTCCCATTTTGATGCAGAAAATGAGTTCAAGTAGTATAAGAAAGTGACTTGTAGAGCAATACAACCATCAGTTCAGCTGAAGGAATGAGGTGCTTATTGGCTCAAAAAAGCTCAATTTGCACAGCATGTCCAATCTGAGACTGCGTAACTTAAAATAAAAATAGAAGTTACTGTGAAAAGCATCAATAAAAAGTATAAGGAAAAAAATGAATTAATTAAACAGCCAAGATTGCTGAGCCCACATGAAATAAGGAGTACAAAGATAAAAACTGTAAGAACAAACACATAAAATCTTAATAAAGAATATAAGTACCATCTGTTTTTTATACTCCTTAAAGGCAGCACTGAGGGCATCTTACTGTTTTGATGTCATCACTGTATTGTAAACTCCACCCCTGTCTCTCTACCTCCCAAGCCTTGTGGCTTACTGAAGTGGAACTGACTCTAGCTCTAGCTCCAGAAGTAGCTATCATTCAGAATCACCCAGCCCTCTGGCCAAGGAATTGGTGCAGAGATGGGAAGATAATCCATTTACAGATTGTGAAAGAACAAAACTTAATGGAGTAAATTTGAAGATCTGATTGCTTTTATTTAGGGATTCATGAATTGGGCAGCACCCCATCTAGCAACTAGAAGGGTGCCTGGGGAAAAGCAAAGGGTGTTTTCAGGTAGATTACCTCATCAGTGTTGACCAGAAAATTCCAGACTGATTGGTTTAAAATTCTACTCTTGGGAGAGGCTGAAAATGCAATTAAGTTAGGCATTATGCCTTGATGAGTCTTAGCAAAAGTGACTCCATTTTTAGGTCTGTTGTTTCTTTTTAACCAGATGCTTAGGGGAATCTTATGCTTAGGGTATATAGGAAAGAAAAATATGTGAGAAGCTATTTTTATTTTGCAACTAAAAAAACTGAGATACATTAACGACAGTCTCCAGAAAGCACCTTCTATATTGTGAGTACTGCATTAGATTATATCTCCTATTTTAATACCTCTGCTTACATGTGGAGAGTTAACAGCACAGGAGTTAGTAACACAAACTATAGAGCCAAGCTCTTGGGTCTTAACGTGAGTTCTGCTTACTAGCTATGTGACCTTCGGTAGATCACTTGAGCACTTTATGATTCAATTTCCTCATTTGTACAATGAGAATAATAGAAGCCAGTTAATAAGGTTAAGGTTTAAATGAATTAATACATAAAAAGCACTTAGAATATTTCCTGGTACAGGGTAAGTGCTATATTAACTATCAACTATTATTGTTGTTGTAATGAGTTAATGAACTAAAAAGCATAAAGGGCTTAGAATAGTTCCTAATGCATAAACCCTATTATCCACTATTGAGAACATTCATTCATTCATCCATTCAACAAATATTTACTGCACACCTTTTCTGTGGCAGGCAAATAATGTCTTCATTCTAGACCTATAGTGTCCAAAAGAAATGTAATGTAAACCATAAATGTGAGTCAAGTATATAATTTAAAGCTTTCTAGCAGTTCATGTTAAGAAATGAGCAAAATTACTTTTAATGTTTTAATCCAATATCCAAAATATTACTTCATTATGTAATGAATATAAAAATTTGAGACTTCTGGCCAAGATGGAGGCATAGGTAGATACACTGTGCCTCTTTACACAACCAAAAGAAGGACAACAACAAATTTAAAAAGAAAAAACAACCAGAACTTCCAGAAAATCGAACTGTATGGAAGTCCAACAACCAAGGAGTTAAAGAAGAAACATTCATCAAGACTGATAGGAGGAGCGGACACAGGCAGCTGGGGTGAAGAGGATGCGCAGCAAGGCGGCAGCTGGTGGACCAGGCAAGGTTGCCCCTGGCGAAGTGGGTGGTCCCACATTTGCAGGCAGATAAACCAGGAGGAACAAATGGGGAGCGAGACAGATCACGCAACCCAGGGTTCCAATGCCGGGAACTAAAGCCTCAAAACTTCTGACTGAAAAAAACTGTGGGGGTTGTGGTGGTGCGAAGAACTCCCAGCCTCACAGGAGAGTTGGTTGGAGAGATCCACAGGGTCCTAGAATGTACACAAACCCACTCTCCCAGGAATCAGCACCAGAAGGCCCCAATTTGCTTGTGGGTAGCAAAGGAAGTGACTGAAAAGCCGGCAAAGAGCTGGGCAAGCAGCACTGTTCCCTCTCAGACCCCTTCCCCACATACAGCACCACAACTCAGTCAAGTGGGCTGCTCCGCCCTAGCAAACACCTAAGGCTCCGCTGTTTACTACATAAGAGGTGCGCTGAGACAAAAAAAATAATGGCCCAAATGCGAGAACAGATCAAAGCTCCAGAAAAAATACAACTAAGCAATGAAGAGATAGCCAATCTATTAAATGCAGAGTTCAAAACACTGGTAATCAGATGCTCACAGAAATGGTTGAGTATTGTTGCAAAATAAAGGAAAAAGTGAAGGCCATGCAAAGTGAAATAAAGGAAAATATACAGGGAACCAACAGTGATGGGAAGGAAACCAGGACTCAAATCCACAGTTTCTACTGGAAGGAAGAAATAAGCATTCAACCAGAACAGAATGAAGAAACAAGAATTCAAGAAAATGAGGAGAGGCTTAGGAACCTCTGGGACAACTGTAAACATTCCAACATATGAATGATAGGGGTGCCAGAAGGAGAAGAGGAAGAGTACAAAATGGAAAACTCATTTCAACAAATAATGGAGAACTTCCCTAATCTGGCAAAGGAAATAGACTTCCAGGAAATCCAGGAAGCTCAGAGAGTCCCAAAGAAGTTGGACCCAAGGAAGAACACACCAAGGCACATCATTACATTAGCCAAGATTAAAGAGAAGTAGAGAATCTTAAAAGCAGCAAGAGAAAAGGAGACAGTTACCTACAAAGGGGTTCCATAAGACTATCAGCTGATTTCTCCAAAGAAACCTTACAGGCAAGAAGGGGCTGGAAAGAAATATTTAAAGTCGTGAAAGGCAAGGACCTACATCCAAGATTACTCTATCCAGCAAAGCTATCATTTAGAATGGAAGGGCAGATAAAGTGCTTCCCAGATAAGGTCAAGTTCAACGAGCTCATCATCACCAAGCCCTTATTATATGAAATGTTAAAGAGACTTATCTAAGAAAAAGAAGAAGATCAAAACTATGAACAGTAACATGACAACAAACTCTCAAGTATCAATAACTGAACCTAAAAAAAACAAAAACAAAAATGAACTAAGCAAACAACCAAAACAGGAAGAGATTGCCAGAAATGGAGATCACCTGGAGGGTTATCAGTGAGTAGGGGTAGGAGGGAAAATGGGGGAAAAGGTAGAGGGAATAAGAAGCATAAATGTTAGGTACAAAATAGGGGGAGATTATGAATACTATGGGAAATGGAGAAGCCAAAGAACTTATATGAATGATCCATGGACATGAACTAAGATGGGGGAATGCTGGTTGGAAGGGGGTGCTTCAGGGTGGAGGGGAATAAAGGGGAGGAAAAAATGGGACAACTGTAGTAGCATAATCAATAAAATACATTTAAAAATTTGCCAGTTTACTTTTTCATTCTAAATCTTTTAAATCTAGTGTCCACTTTGTGTGTACTGCATATCTCAATTCAGACTAGCCACATTTCACCTGCTCAGCAGCCACATGTGACTAGTAGCTAGCATGCAGTTCTTCACATTAAAGGTTAGAGAAAGAAGAGAAATGTCATCTTTGTCCCCAGTCCCATCTTGTCAGTAATTACATAGTATTTTTTTAAGTTGAAAAGTCCTTTCACATTCATTATTTCATTTGCTAGGAACACGTCTCACCTTGAAGGATGGATTAGATTTTAGGAGATGGGGAAAATTCCCATCAAGAGGAAATAAATGAGCAGAAGTAACAAGGAAAGATAACAAGGGGTCTATTATGAAATTAGAAGTCAAGGTGATAAACCTAAGAAAATGTATCAGGGAAGCCTTCAATAGTCTCAAGCCATGGAGGCTGGGTGTTATTTGTCAGACTGTGGGGAGAAACCAAAAGGTTAAGCAGGAAAGAGGCAAGAGGGATTAAACGGACAGGTAAATATAGCATAAAAGGGAGACAGGGAGGCTAGAGGTAGTTCATTAGGAAATCACTGTATTAAATCTTTGGTACTCAGAAGTTTCCTTCCTCTTTCCAACATTGTTATATATAAAATATAATTATTTCGGAAATGTAATTTTCATTTTAGTTAAGGTGATTTAGTAACCTTTCTGAGATGAGACATGATGAAAACTTAAAAAAAAAAAGGTGCAGTGGCAGCCATTAGGAGGGTTCCACACAAAAAGAACAGCCACGTACAAATGAAATGGCAACGGCAGCCCCGAAACTGCAGCCTGGGGGGGAAGGGGGCCATGGACACGCCTGGCCTGCCCCCTTGGTGTTTCGGCCCGCCCGGGCAGACCCACTCGTCATCAGCCCACGCCACCCCGTTTCCGCCCAGCTGTAGCTAAAAGCCCTGACCCGACCCCTGCAGGGCGCTCAGGATTTGGAGACTGCCTCCTCTGAGCCCGCAAGAGCAAATAAAGGTTAACTCCATTCCCGAGCAGCAGTGTGTGTCCGTTTTTCCACAACATTTTGGTTCCCTGACCGGGAAGCGGCTCACACAAGCGGGCCATTTGCCTCCGGCGCAGCCGCCAGGTAGCTGGCTGGGGTGAGCCCGGCGACCGGAGGGAAGCGCACCCCCCGGTGATTTCAGGTCCTGAGGAGCTGGGCTCCCCCGGGCCGTAACCTCAGACCGACCACGACCCAGGCATTCGGGGAGCGGACAAGAGCCGACCAGGAGGCGCCGGATCAGTAAGTGCCCCGGGGACCAGCCCGAGATCAAGCCCGCCTTTAAGGCAGAAGGGGAGGGTGATCGGCTCTCAGGCCCTTAGCCTCAGTTTCAGTCTGCACCCAGTCTGAACCAGGTATTCCCTGCTCAGGAGGGAAGTATTCGGGAATGAATGTTGTTTCTGCATGAATGCATTTATGTGGCTCCACGGGCGCAAGTCTACGGAGTCTGTTTGGGCCCTAATCTGCGGTTCCTCGGTCCGTCATATGGCATAACGGCTGAGAGCTTAACCCGGACTCTACACGGGCAGCCTTAGCTAAGATGGACCCAAGTTCCTCGAGGGAGGAGAGGCCAGCCAGACGGGCGGCTGAATGTCCCGTTCCCCCCCCCCCCTTGTATGTCAGTGTCAGCAGGATGGGAAGAGGACCATCCACTGTTTTAGATTGCATGCTAGGAAACTTTGATCGGTTTCGGGGTCAGGATCCAACTATGACCCGGGACCAACTTGAAACTTTCTGTTCACATGAGTGGCCCATGTTCGGGGTAGGCTGGCCTCCAGAGGCAACCCTCAATCTGTCCACCATCAGGGTGGTCCACTTAGTTGTTACAGGGAATCCTGGGCACCCAGATCAGTTCCTCTACATAGACAGATGGCAGGAGTTAGCGCAGGACTTGCCCCGGTGGCTGCAACAATGTATCGGGCGGAATCTCCAGCGAAAGGGAGTCCCCACCGCCCCAGAGCCTCCAGACCCTGCTGTCCTCCCTGACAATAGACTCGGTTGCAAGTCCTTTTGGCCCGCCCAACCAAGCCGCTCATTTTGGCTGACCATGAAGAAGACAACGAGCAGCCATTTTGCCTGCCTCCATATGCCCTGCCCCCACCCTCCAACAGAACAGGCCGCCCGCCCTAGAGACTCTACCTCATTCGGTTTCACCACCACCACCGCCAGCCAAACTCATGGCCCTACTGGCTGCGCCGTCATCCATAGCTTCCCACCTCCGGGAACGATCCCCCCCTTCAGATGCCCCTCTGGGAGGCAAGGGGTCCTCCTCTAATAGCAAAGGATGGCACACCCCAACCGGGCCCAACCATCTTCTACCATCAGCTCTCAACCACAGCTCTCTTGAATTGGAAACACCACACCCCGTCCTATTCAGAGAAGCCCCAGGCCCTATTGATCTCATGGAGTCAATTATGCAGACCCATAGACCCACCTGGTACGATTGCCGTCAGCTTCTCCTCACCTTATTTAACACAGAAGAGAGGAGAAGGATCATGCAGGAAACCCACAAGTACCTTGAGGCCACCGCCCCTGTGGGGACACTAGATCCTGCTCAATTTGCCCGGGTGGCTGCCCCTGAAACTCAGCCCGACTGGGATTATAACTGAAAAGGGAGTGTCCAAACTGTAAGAAAAAGAAGCCGGAGGCTACGCTGCCAGAACCGGCCCCCAGTATCTTCAACCTGGCAGGCCTGGATTCAGAGTGAAGGGGACCGGGCTCCTTGAACTTAGGCCCCCACGAGCCCATGGTCAGAGACAATATTGGGGGCCAGACTCTTTCGCTCATGGTGGACACAGGGGCAGAACATTCTATAGTCACCACCCCCATAGCACCCCCATCAGGGCGTGAAATAGCCATAGTTGGAGCTATCGGCCGGCTGAGCAGCCCCAAGGGGTTCTGCTAGGCTTGGACAGTGGACCTCGGAGGACACCGAGTCAAACATGAATTTCTTTATCTACCTGAATGTCCCGTCCCACTACTAGGCCAGGACCTCCTGTCCAAACTCAGGGCGCGCATCACCTTCCAACTGTCCGGTGAGGCCACCCTCTGGGTTGGGCTCAGCCAAGCCTCCTGGCAGTTCTGGTCCCCCGTGAAGAGGAATATAGACTATTTGAAAAGGAGCAGGACGGCCTGGGCCCCAAATCCGAACTAGCTGATAAACTGGTGCGCGAGTTTCCCTCAGTCTGGGCAGAAGATAACGCCCCCAGACTGGCCAGAGACCAGGCCCCGGTCGTAATAGAGCTCAAGCCCAGGGCGAGACCCCAGCGCCTCCAGCAGTACCACATACCCCGGGACTCCCGCCTGGGGATTTCAGACATCATCCGGAAGTATCTGAAAGAGGGCATCCTCGTCCCGTGCCAGTCAACATGGAACACCCTGCTCCTACCAGTCAAGAAGCCGGACGGGTCAGGATACCGCCCTGTCCAGGACCTCCGGGCAGTGAACGAGGCCACCATCACCCTACACCCGGTAGTCCCAAATCCCTATACTCTCCTAAGTCAACTCCCACCTACAGCTGGCTGGTTCACCTGCCTAGACCTGAAGGACGCTTTCTTCTGCATCCCAGTGGCGCCGGTCAGCCAGCCCCTCTTTGCCTTTGAGTGGGAGGACCCACACACGGCCGTCAAGACCCAACTGACCTGGACTCAGCTGCCACAGGGGTTCAAAAACTCGCCCACCCTCTTCGGTGAGGCTCTGGCCGGGGACTTTCAGCCATTCTCGGGTAGAGACCTAACTCTCTTCCAGTACGTAGATGAGCTTATCCTATCAGCCCCCAGCCAGCGCCGGTGTCTAGAAAGGACAAGAGCCTTGCTGAGATTCTTAGCCCAACTTGGGTATCGGGTATCTCGGAAAAAGGCTCAGATTTGCCAACAGCAGGTGAAACACCTGGGGTTCCTGATCTCTCAGGGCAAGAGGGCCCTAAGTGTGGACCGAAAGGCCATCATTAGCCGCTTTCCAACCCCAGGCAACCGGCGACAACTACGCGAGTTCCTAGGGGCGTCTGGTTTCTGCAGGATCTGGATCCCAGGTTACGCAGCAACAGCAAGGCCACTATACCAAGACTTGTGTGGACCAGACTCGTCGCCACTATCCTGGGGAGAAGAACACAATCAAGCATTTGCTCAGATAAAGGACTCACTCGGGCGGGCCCCCACGCTGGGGCTGCCAGACCCAGGACAGCCCTTCGAACTCCATGTCCAAGAAAGAGATAAAGTTGCCCTGGGAGTTCTGACCCAGTCCACCGGGCCCTGGCAGCATCCTGTGGCCTACTTATCCAAGCAGCTGGACAACATAGCCGTGGGTTGGCCCCCCTGCCTATGAGCCGTGGCTGCCACGGTCAACCTGCTGCAAGAAGCAGACAAATTGACTCTGGGACAAGAGGTTACCCTCTATGTTCCCCACAGTATCCACGGCCTTTTAACAGGACAAGGACACCGGTGGCTGTCAAACCCCCGACTGACACAGTATCAGGGCATCCTGCAGGAGAACCCCCAAGTCCAAATTCAGATGGTGAAACAGGTGAATCCAGCCATCTTCCTTCCCGCCAAGTTGGGGGACCTGGACCACTGCTGCCTGGAAGTCACGGAGGAGGTCTATGCCAGCCGACCCGACCTGTATAGGTATCTGCTTGTCCTGGTCTGCACCTTCTCAGGATGGGTAGAGGCCTACCCCACTAGAACTGAAGAGGCCCGAGAAGTAACTAAGGTCCTTCTCAGGGAAATTATCCCCAGGTACGGACTGCCACTCTCCCTTGGCAGCGACAACGGGCCAGCCTTTGTGGCCCAGGTGGTACAAGGGCTTGCCCAACTCTTGCATATCACTTGGAAGTTGCACTGGCCTACCCTGGACTGACCTGCTGCCGCTAGCACTGCTGAGAGCCCGGAATGCCCCGAACCCCTCAGGCTATACCCCATATGAGCTAGTCTTTGGAAAGCCTCCCCCTTTAGTTAGAATAGGGGAACCACAAGACCTTAGGCAGAGGGGAGAGTTAGGACAGACCCAGTACTTAGAGCAGCTGGGGAAGACCCTAGAAATCATCCACCAGGCTGGATTGAGCCAGGAGCCCCAGCCCCGAGGAGGGCCAGGACAGTATGTCTGGGTAAAAGACTGGAAAAAGGAACCACTCCAGCCTTCCTGGACGGGCCCCCACTTATTCTTACTAACCACCCCAACAGCCCTTAAGGTTACAGGCATCATCCCGTGGGTCCATCACACAAGGGCCAAGGCAGCTGCAGAACCAGGAGGCGGCACCACAGCGAAGGTCCCCACTCTGTGACTGCAACGGCAGCGACCAGGGGACGGGAATCCGGACACCTGGAAAATAGAGTCCACCTTGGCTGGAAGAGAGCACCCACCATGCATCTAATCTTACTGACCCTTGCAACCTTCGTCTTAGGACCTGCCGCAGCCAGTCCACCACTCCGGAACCCCTATGTCTGGAAGTTCTTTACCCGAGAAACCTATAAGATGTCAGGGCCTGGCTCCAGGGTCAGGGTGACGACTGGACACCAGCCCCTTGGTGGCGGTCCACCGTTTACTCCATCTTAGCCCCCATTGCAGGACCCCTATTAATTCTGTTCCTGCTCATTTCAGTAGGTCCGTGCCTGCTTCGTACCGCCATCCAACAGCTCGAGAGTGTCGTGACTCGGTGCGCCACTGCAAAGATACTGTCGCGGCAGAGACACCGATACCAGAAGCTGCCCTCCCAGATTGGTGGTACTGAGACTGAAGGTTCAGTCTAGCATCAAAGAGGGGAATGAAATGGCAGCGGCAGCCCCTGAAACTACAGCTGCAGGGACACACACACACACACACACACACACACACGCGCGCGCGCGCCTGCCCTGCCCCTTTGGCGTTTCTGCCCTGCAGACCTGCTCATCATCAGCCCGCACCACCCTTTTCCGCCCAGCTGTAGATAAAAGCCCCGACCCGACCCCTGCGGGGCACTCAGAATTTGGAGACTGCCTCCTCTGAGCCTGCGCGCGTAAATAAAGGCTAACTTCGTTCCCCCGAGCAGTGTGTGTCCGTTTTTCCGCAACACAAAAGCCTTGAGACAGCAAGGAGCTGGCTAAGATCAGGGCACAGAAAGTAACCCACTGGATGGTACAGAGTAAATACACATCGGCACATAGTATGTGGTTCATATTTAATGAACGACAAAGATAGCTTCCTACTCCTGTCACCTCTACAATGCTGGTATGTAGTACCATTGATAAGAAACAAGCAGAGCAGATCTACAGTGTTGTTCAGTTGCTTCACAAGAGCAGATAAAAAACATCAATCACATCTGGTGAACCAAGAGCAGAAACATTGGTTTAAAAATATGTCAACATAAGAAACCTACAAACCTGTAGAGATTTCTTTTTTTTTTTTAGTTTATTTGAGCCAAACTGATGATAATTGCCAGAATGTAAAATCTCAACAGATTGAGAAAATGCTCTGGAGAATGGCAGTCTTACTGCTTATTTTACACATTAGAATCAAGGGAAAAAGACACAAGGAGGGAGGGGAGTTACATGAAATCCACTGGTGGCAGATTAAGGGGGTGGGAGAAAGCAAAGCACAGAAATCTCTGGGTTTGGATAAAAAGTAAAACGAAGAGACTTCTTTTACTTTGGTGAGTATAGGATACTGCAGCTAACTTCACAGCACACAGAGATGGTACGAGGGGGAGCAAAGTAACGATGAGGGGTTCTGCGGTCTCCTGCTGTGGGTCGGAGGCTGTGCCTTGAAGGGTCTGGAAAGAGGGCACTGCTCTGACATTCCAAGGGTGTGCTATTGCAGCTGCAAACACAATAAACAGGCTCAGTTAAGGTGAAGACACCTTGTCAAGGAAGATACCAGCCAAGGACCTGACTAACCACTGTGTGACTCGCTTTTCTCGCGAAGTTTTAATTTCAGATAACCCTATGTCGTTGTAGGATAGTTAATAAACCACGGCAGGGCCGAGGAGGGAGACGTGAGGCACCTGTTGACTCAGCAGTCCTGAGCCAGGTCAGATATGATTGCCGGGTGTTCTGAACATCACAAGCAGGGACAGCGCAGGGGGAGGGGAGTCCTTGAGACTCTGTGCTGGGACGAGGAGCCTCTGTAGCAACTTCGCTAAGAGGAAGGGCCTTTACCACCTAAGAAAAGCCTTTGTAGCTGTACATTATTCCCAAGCCTTAGAAGGGAGAGAAAGAAGGGGTGCCTAAAAGCCGACTAAAGTATATAACCCCTGAGCCCCAACAGTCAGGGTACTCAAATTAGCCGGGTGCCCACTCATAGCCTCGGCTCAAGTACATAGAACACTAACAATTTTATTTCCTCCGTAAGTGGGGCACTTAGACTGGCCAGGTACCTGCTTGCCGATTTGTTTTGGTGCAGTTTCATAAATACACTCGCTACCTCATTTCCACTACACGTGTTTGTCTTTGGTTTGAATTCATGTCTTGCAAGCAAGACAAGAACCGAGGATCAAGCTGGGGGGCCGTGGGTGGCGCAGGCCTCTCCCCTGGTCCGGTGTGTGCGGCCCATCACGCAGGTCTCCCCAGGGCTTGTCAGATTTAGTACGCAGCCCCTTTTCACACTCACATGGAGTCAATACACCCAGTGGGTACCTGTCTGCTATTCCCAAAGACGTAACAACAAGGCTCCTTACAGCCTCAGCACCACCACATCCTCAGACAGCACCGCTTCTGGAAAACTCTAAAGAACGTCCTTGCGCCAGCAGTTCTCCAAGACACTGCGCTGGCAGCCCTGCCTCCCCCAAATCTGGGCTAGTCAGACACTTTGAAAGCTGCTTCTCTTCCGAGGGCGACGCAAGGAGACTCCGCCAACTGAAACCCTAAAGGAGACAACACCCCACGCCTACAGGAGAACCGCCACACATCACATCCGGGTACCTACCCGTCAGCCTCCCTCCACCAGTAGTCGCCGGCCTGACAACGCAAAAACGCCCGTCGGGGGCGTACCTCCCCGCAGCCAATGGGCTCTGCCCACTTCCCTCCTCCGTCACTGAGCGGTCTGTGGCGTTCGGGGGCGGGGCGTGCAGGTAGACGCGGAAGTCGAAAGGGGTTAGGCCGCTCAGTTGCTCCGGAGGCGGGGAAGAGGGAGCAAGATGGTTTACATCTCGAATGGTGAGTTGGCGGAAGGGGAACTGCTGACCTGGGAGGCCGCGTCTCGTGTTTTTTGCATCCTCGTCCACCCACCCGCCGGGCCTGGCGCCTGTCACGATTTCCTCGACTTGGCCTGCCGCGCTGCCGCGGGGAGCGCGAGACGAAGTCGCCCGGGCCTGCGGCGCGTCAGCGGGTTGTCCGTAAGCGGGTGGGCAAGGTCCGAGGTCTTCATCGTCCGTTGGGTCGGTCCCTGGCGTCCTTGTCTGGTTGTGGATCTTGTGAAAGTGGACTTTTCTCTCCGGCGTCTGTGTCCCTAACTAGTAATAACAACAACATTAACACCATCTGCGTAGCGCTTAAGCTTCACTCACTGTTTTAGCTTTATTCGCTTATCAAGCTTATCCAGTCTTTATGTGATGGCTCTATTAGGGAATTTTATTTTCCCTACTTTACGGGTGGTGACTAGGCGCAGATTAAATATATTGTCCGGCATGACAAAGGTAGTTAATGGCTCAATCCGGATTCGCATTGAGGTTGGCTGACGTCAGCGTTCTTGCTGTTATCAAGTGTATTTTGTCTTTCTGTGACTTTGGTCCAAGAGAATTAGCTACCCAGGAGAGGAGGGTAGCTAGTCATACGTGGAGCTTTTTTGCCATGATGTCAGGGGCACAGGAAGAAGCGCCACTCCCTCTGGAGCAAGTTAATTTTTCCTGGAATAGAGAATCTGAGAAAATCCTAATTCAGTGACTCCACAAAGAAAATGACTGGAAAGAAAAGACAGTATGACCGGGTCAGAAGAATGCCAGCACTGCCTGGCCACCTGTTTGATTCAGATGAAATAAATGCCTTGGTGCCATCTTAATAAGTAGGTCATGGATGACTGGAACTGGGTGCTGGTTCTGTTTGAATCATCTGTTTATATTTGGAAATAATTAAGATAAGTCAATGGGAAGTCTTTTGGCCCAGTGCACTTTCTCACTTCTTGGCTCTTCAAAATTCACTCTCCTGTCTCCCCCTTAAAACTCTTTGAAACAGGTAGGTCGATGGACACACACACAAATCAAAGTTTTATCTTCGTTTTGGCACTTGCAAACTTTGCGTTTTATCCTTTGTAGTTAAGGCTGGCAGCTTCTATATATACATTAGTGAATGTTTCTTTGTATTTGTAGTATCTTACTGTGCATAATTGTATTTGAGCCACCCAAATAACATAAAGGCCTTTAATTTCACTTTTATAGTTGAGAAATGCCAATTGTGTTCAAGCAACTTATTTCCCTCTAAGAGTGTTGGGAGGGGAGTGTCTGCATTCCGAAACTGGGGGCAAGTGCAAAAAGCAAATTGGAAGGATGCAAGGGCGCGTGCGTAATAGTTGCTTTCGAATCACAGGAAGAATTGATGGGTTCCCATTAGCTCTATTTTCTTAGCAGGACTATATTTATCAGTGCTTCATAGTTGACATAACATTTCTTTTAACTGTCAAGTGACTTTTTCCCAAACAATTTTATATAATTAGAGAAGGAAAGTCTCACATCGGCCAACAAAGCAGAGCTAGTAGGAGGCAGAACCTATCACCCATGCTCGGTCTTTAAGTGTGGCCCTTTTTTCCCAGTAGCTGTGTGTGTTAGATATACCCGAAAGTAAACTGGTCAAGGAAAGAGGAAAAGGGAAAAGCATGGAGAAGTCCCTGGGAAAATGGAGAGGAGAGGTAGTTGACAGATGGCTCTTCCCAAAATATTCTGACCTCTTGATTTTCAAGGCCGAAACCCTGGAGTACTAACTTTTCAGGTTGTAGCTTTTATTATTTAAAGTGGTTTGAAAGATGGATCCTTTTTTGCTTAAGATAAAGCTGATATCTATAGTTATAATGAACGGCTTTTTACAGAAAAGTAGTGGCAATTTTAATGAACAAGCCAAATTCTCTTCAGTAGTTAAAGCACACAGATTCTTTGATTTAAAAAAAATTTATCATAATAACTGATTCTACAGACCTGTAAGAGTATGTATAATCAGTAATTTTGTATAAATAAGAAGCTTTTCAAGTGGAAAGAAATAATTTGAACATTTTGGGAAAATGGAAGTGGTATGAGCATTCTTTCCTCACCCATTTGTTTCCTCAGAATATTTGAATAAACAGATATTTGTACACTTGTGTTCATAGCAGCACTTTCATAGTAGGAGCCCAAGTGTCCACCAACAGATGAATGGACCAGTAAAATGCAGTGTGTGTGTGTGTGTGTGTGTGTGTGTGTGTGTGTATCTCGTATGTGTGTAAATGCAGTATACACACACACATACATACACACATACAAGGGAACATTAATCAGCTTTGAAAAAAGCAGGAACTTTTGACACATGCTACAAGATGGGTGAACCTTGAAGACATTATCTAAGTGAAGTAGCTTCTTATCAAAGTACAAATATGGTATGTCCTCATACGAGGCTCCTAGCGCAGTCAAACTCATAGAAACAGAAAGTAGAATGGTGGTTCGCAGGAGGCTCAGGGAAAGGGGGAAATGGGAAGTTAGTGTTTAGTGGGTATGGAGCTTCAGTTGGGAACAGTGGAAAAGTTCTGGAGATGGATGGTGTAATAGTTGTACAACCGTGTGAATATACTTAATGCCGTAGATCTGTACACCTCAAAATAATCAAAGTGGTAGATTTTTTTGTATATATTTTACCACAGTAGAGAGAGAGAGAGAGAACACTTGAATGAAGTATCGCCCACCAAAACTACAAACTGTAGGAAAGCATTTGGTAAAGGAATGACCCCTAGATCACAGAGCCTTACTTCCCTGAACACTTTCTTAGAATGGTGTGCACATAGCAGCTCTCTCCTTTTTGTTTGCTATTTAGAACAATGGACAAGTTGAAAACTGAATCTGGGATTGTTACCTGATTAAATGTAACTTATCGCGTGTCAGGGATTTGTAGCACTAATTAAGTTTCTTTATTCTTGTCTGTAGGACAAGTGTTGGACAGCCGGAGTCAGTCCCCATGGAGATTATCTTTCATAACAGATTTCTTCTGGGGAATAGCTGAATTCGTCGTTTTGTTGTAAGTATAGTAGTGCTTTTAATAGCCCTGGTACTTAAGTTGCCAGAAGTACATTAGGTACATTATGTTGCCTATTTTAAACAAGCTGAGCTTTCCTGAGCAGTTTTTAATTTTTTTTAATTAATAGCTTTACTAAGAGAAATGACTTCTGCAGTGATAAAGCTGTCACCAGACATCTTATGATTGTGAATATGATAGTTAAGTTGGTAAGCTTGACCATACCTTAGTCTCGTTGCTAATCATATCACCCTGCAGCTGTGGAGCCAGGCCTGCCCATTCTAACGCCAAATGATAGCGCCTCACTTTCTGTCTGTTACTCCCAGCTTTAGTGTATATGTGCAAATTCTATTGAGTATTATACAGCAAGTAAACAAGGGGAATTACTCTTGATTAAGAAAAGTGTTTTGTTTTTTATTTTTAATGAAGGGCTAGAATCAATACAGAGGAGACAAAAATTTAAACTTCACCATAATTTTAAGTAGTTCTTAGTTAAGTGTATTTTTTGGTCTTTCACCTGCTATTTGTTTTATGAAAATTGTTCATCAACTACTAACAACTCTTATCCCAAGTTTGAATATATATTTGAGTGTCTCATGGATAGGAACTATAGGGATGCAGAGATATAGAAGATAGCCCTTTTATTGACTTAACTATCAGTAAATATCTTTATATAATAAGGGGCAATGGGTGGGCATGATTGTGGCAGGTGGACATCAGAGGAAGTTATTCCAGGTGGAAGAAACATGGGAAACGTAGCAGAG
>VMDR010012542.1:0-26380 GCA_007922815.1 Macrotus californicus | reverse complement strand
CTGTATAAAATAAAAGGTTGAACTTGACGGTTGCCAGCTTGGAGGGAGTAGTTCCTCTTTGGCGCCAAATGTATGTGGAGAGCAGATGAGACTGTGGGAGTGAAGTTGGCAAAAGGGAAAGAGAAATGAGTCTATTCTTTTTTTACAAAAATGAAAGTATAATAAATATCCGGATAAGTTAGATGTTTATTATTCAGTTCGAGATTCTTCAAATTTGGAAGTGAAATATCTGTGTCTTTAGGGTGAGTACTCTTGAATGATAATTTTATATTATTTTTCTGAAGATCACAAAGTGATTCTTTTTCTTTGGAAGTAAAGAAATTACTTTAATGACCTATATATGTCGAACTATTTGTGTTCCCTTTCTTGAAAGATCATTATTTCTTTTACTGAAATTCCTATATTTAAGCAGTGATGCATGTTAAGATAATGTGTTTCAATGATTTTGAGACCTAAAAGCAAATATAGCTCAGAGATAATGATTATTTAATTTTTTGCTTCATAGAGACAAAACTGTCTTTGACATAAGGAGTATGGATATAGAGGCCAAGAATGCTATCATTTTATTTCACACTCATTTTGTTTTTGAAAAGTCTCTTATCATGTGTGAGATCCCACACACCACAGTGAACCTGAAGACGTTTGTAAGCAGAAGCTCTCTGGAATTTCCTTCCAGTGCTGTCCTTAAAGGAAATTTTGGAGAACTGTGCTCAGGAGAAACACAATGTAATGACACCTTCCTGGATTTCCATTCATAAATCCACTGTGGTCCTACTGGTATAGTGTAGTGATTCTTGTTAGGTCCCAGTTCGGAAGTCTTCGGGATTGAGAACTTTCACCCACATTCTAATTGAAAAGTATTCTCACATTTATTTGAGCTTGAGTTGGAAAATGTGTGTCTAACACATCATTTTTTTCAAGCGATACAAATTTGATAATGTTTTATTAAGTTGAGTTTTATTGCTTTTTAAGCCATAATTGTAGATGAAATACTTGGTATGAGTTTGGGTGTTCTCAAAGTGACCTGTTTAAATCTGTTTGTAATTCATTCATTCTCTTTCTCCCCACCACCCCCAACCCAGACTTTTAAACACATTACATAAAAGGAAGACTGAGGCTCTCACTCAAGGGACATCCCATTATATTCTCTTTTAAAGTGGAAGCACGTGATTTTAATGGAAGCACATGACTTACCCGGTCATGTCTGAATGATGTCTGGCATTAATTAGTCGTGGAGAATGTTTTGGTGTTATTGCTGAGCACCTGTTTTTGTATCATTACCAAAATCATGCTGACCCTATGAGACCACGTGGAGTGTTTATGTTTATGTAAAGTAATGCAGTATTTTCTGAAAGAAAAAAAATTACTACCCTCAGTAGCATCAAGCTCAAACATTTACATGGTGTCCTGTATAACTTTTTAAAGGATATTTACTCAGAGACACGGTTTTATTAGGTGGAAAGCATCATACTAAAAGTTTTATAGTTCCATTCATGTCTGTCATATGGAGACTATATACCATGCCCATAATTACTGAAAATAAAATTATGCAGGACCTTGAGTTATTACTTGATATTTGTTTCAACTCCAGGTAGTCAAAGGTTTTAAGTTGTCCCCTTAGAATAGGCTGTTGGTGAAGGGAATTTTTAAATCCAGGTTCACCGTCACTAGAGACTGCACACAGTTAAAGGGAGAGGGATCAACGTTTTCACGACTGTCGGATTGAATTTGAATTTAATTCCCATGTGGAGAACTCCTTGGATGCATTAACTGAAACTTTCTCTGTATAAAATTTCCCCTGTGGTTCTGCATGGTGGAGTCACACACACTACCATTTTTGTATATAGAGGTGAATGATGCATCTGGGGGAGACTGGTAATTTTTCTGGTTGTGAGTATAAAAGTCTAATGTCTGCAGTAATTTGGAAAACGTTTATGCCCACTCTCGAATGTGTTGTTAGAGTTGAGAGAAGAGAAACAGGTCTGACTTGTTAAAACAGCTCTGAATTTTGTCCAACAGGCTCCAGTGCTTTCCACCTGTGACTCAGTTCTGGAAACAATACACCAAGACCATTTTCATCACATCCAGCCACATCTCACAGCATTGGTCTGAGATTCTCTAATGAGATTTTGTTGTATTTCCTGAACTCAAGTCAGTAGAGGCCAGTTTTTCCATTAAATGACACATCTTGTTTTTTTAAAAAAACTGTAGTGTCAGGCTCTTCTCATAGGTCAGATTCTCCTAAGACTTCTAGCTCTTCCTAAGCCTCATTTTGGAAATCTTCAACAAATATTTCCAGCAAAGTTTGGATTATCCCTAAGACCACATTATGTCACCAGTTTCTTGGGTTAGAATTATCCTCTGTTCTTTACCTTTGGGCTGTCTACTTTTATCTCCATTAACCTTTTGGCTCGAGTATAAACATTTATTGAAGGCTACCTCCTTTGTCGGTCCAGTAACTCCAAAGGTTAGTGAGAAGTGGATGCTAGTCTGACCTCTTTTATCTGCATTAGATGATTCTAATTATTCCTAAGAAATGACACTTTTGACCCATTTTGTCCTTGTCAAGTTTGTCTAGTTGTAGACTGTCTAAGCATGAAACTCTGAGTTCAGAGAGTGTCCAGGAGTGCAGATGTTTTTAAACTTACAATGTGGAGCCTCAGAAGTACACACGATTTCTTTTTCTCTGTAAAACATTCCAGCTTCACTGAAATTCAGGGCTCCTGTTATGTACCTTAAATTGTCTTATTACTGAAACAGACTGCCTAGATATAGATGAAGTGTCAACTTCAACCTGCAAAAACCCATGGGCTATTTCAGTGCAAACAAAAACTGATGAAAACCTTTGTGTAAGTGAGAATAAGACAAGCCATGTTAATATCACAACAGCTTTCTGCGTGAGAAAAGTTTCTTTCTCATGCTCCATGATCACTGTGGTGACCAGGCCTTCCTCCTTACAAGCTGACAAGATCAGATCAGTGAAGGCAAGGTAGCACAGTGGTCCATTAGTTCTTACAGCTTCAGTGCAGAAACAACAGGAGTCAGTCCTTACTCAGTTTCATTGGTCAAGTGAAGTCATATGACCATACCTAACTTTAAAGGGGACCTGGAAAGTAGAGAGTTGTAAATAAATATCAACAGCACTAATGACTCCCACCATGTTTAAACTGTATAATGATTTTGCCCTGGCCAGATTGCTCAGCTAGTCAGAGTGTTGTCCTGATACACCTAGGTTGGGAGTTAAATTTCCAGCCAGGGCACAAAAAAGAAACAACCAATGAATGCACAACTAAGTGGAACAACAAATCAACATTTACCTCTCTCTCTCTCCCTCTTTCTCTTCCCCTCCTCTCTCTCTCTAAAAATATTAATACAAATTTTAAAAAATTAGATAGTGGTTTTTGTCTTGACTTCTATGCTAATTACTACAAACATTACCAGTGCCTGAGAAATAGCAGGGAATCAATACGTGCTTTTGGTACATTTTTACTTATTTATTTACATAGGTCTTCAGCAAAAGTTTGATGTGCATTTGTGGTGTACTGTGCACTGTGCTGGTTGCTTTATATGACAGGCTTTGAGATAGAAATTGTTTTCCCCAGTTCTCAGATGTGCATTCTGAAGTTCAAAACCTATGTCATCTGATTCCAAGATCAGTATGTTCTTTATGCTATACCACAACTATAAGGTCAATGATGAATCATGAATGGTTTAAATTCCTAATTATAGAGGAAAGAATTATTAGCCACCACTGTGTCATTTCTTGTACTTTAAGGCAAGAACATCAAACGTTATCTAATGGTTTTAGAATGACAGTGTAGATTTGGTGTGATTCCAACTAAAGGAAAGTTGTTTTATACTTTTGAGCACATTCGATGAAGAAGTTATCATTTAAAAAAAAATCAACTATAAGTCAGGAATTCTGAGTGCCTTTTGTATTAGTTTTCTATTGTGGTCAAAACAAATTTAAGCCGCTTAATGGCTTAAACCCACACAAATGTATACATTAAAGTTCTGTAGATCAGAAGCCTACTATGAGTCTCTCTAGACTTAGATTGGTTTGTCAGGATGGGTTCCTTTCTGGAGCTTCGGGAGGCGGGGTGGGGCGGGGATTCATTTTTTGCTCATTCAGTTTATTGGCAGCATTCAGTTCCTTAAGTTTGCAGAACTGAAGTCTCTATTTTTTTTTTTTTTTGAATTCTCTATGGTCTTCACTCCCTGTAACCGAGGGCCCCACCCATTTTATAGACCACCATGTTCCTTAGTTGGAGGCCTCAGCATGCCACCTCCAAAGGCAGCAAAGGCAGGTGGGATCCTTTCCATGTCAAATTTCTTTCCTCTACTGTTGCCTTTCTCTTCTATTAATACTTAAGGACTGATGTGTTTAGATTTGGGTCTCTCAGATGATCCAGGGTCACTGCACCATTTCATGTTCCTTAAACCTAAATCACATCTTTCAAATCCCTTTTTCCAGGCCAGGTACATATTCATAGGTTTCAGGGGACTAGGGCATGGACATCTTTGGGAACCAGTTCTCTGCCTACCACACTTGTTATGTTTGCTCTCTTTTCCCAATGTCATGTGCCACCTATATTCTCCGTAGGGTGCTGGATACAGATCTTGGCCTCACTTTCTTCTTTTGTGAAATTAGGGCAATTAATATCATTGAATGTAAAGTTGCTTCCACTCTTAACCCTTGTGTGAGTCCTTATGATAGAGAGAGGTAAAGTAAACCTAATGATCAATGTAAATATTATTGTTATTTTCTATTCATGGATTTTGCTGGAGTGTCGATTTCATATAATCCTGACTAACTCCTTCCTTCTCACACTTGGTAATCTTCTTTGAAGGCCGTCAATCTCTACGAAAGTTGACTTCTTCAGAAAGAAATTGACTTACCTCCTCAAAACTGTAATAACTGGTCCCTTGAGATTTTTTTTATCTGCTTACTTACTTTACAGCTTGGATATAGCTTTCAGCAAATCTTTGGTACATTTTTGCTTTTGCTTTACTGATTTGGATTAAAAGAAATTGTTTTCTCTTCAATTTAGTTTCTTAGTAAGTTATATTCTACCCATACCCAAACATAACAAGTGCTTTCAAAGTTTTAAAAGGTATTATGCCTAACTTATCCTTATGGAAAGATATTAATGACTTTTATTTGTGCCACAAAATTAACTGCTTTAAATCTTAATTTGCTCCCATACAAAGTGGAGAAAATGTTTATGCCTAACTCCTGGAGTTAAAAAAATCAAAAGATTCTGGGGAAGTACTTAATATGCAACATTTAACAAGTACTCAAATATAAACAGCTAATGTTATGTTAATAGTAGTAATAATAGGGGGAGTAAAAACCTCATGCCAGTTTGCCCAGGACTTTCTAGTTATAGCAATGACAGTCTAACATTTTTGGAAATCCTTCAATCCCAGGAAAACTTGAGGGTTGGTCACCCAAGGATTAGTAGTTTGAAACAGAACTAAATATAAATTAATTTTTAGGTAATTAAATAATTACCTAAAAGAAATTATTTAATCTTTGAGTTGCAATTTCTTTTTTTTAAGATTTTATTTATTTACTTTTTAGACAGAGGGGAAAGGAGGGAGAAAGAGAGGGAGAGAAACATCAATGTGTGGTTGCCTCTCACACAACCCCTACTTGGGACCTGGCCCACAACCCAGACATGTGCCCTGGGACCTAGCCCATAACCTAGGCATGTGCTGTGACTGGGAATCAAACCAGTGACCCTTTGGTTCTCAGACCTGAACTCAGTCTACTGAGCCACACCAGCCAGGGCTCTTTTTTTCTATTTCCATAAAGGTTTTATTTTTTTTTAATTATATGTTATTGATTATGCTATTTCAGTTGTCCTGATTTTTCCCTTTTTGCCCCTGTCCACCATACATTCCCCACTCCCTCAGGCAATTCCCCCACCATTGTTTACGTACATAGATCATGTGTATAAGTTCTTTGGCTACTTCATTTCTTATGCTGTACTTTACATCCCCATGGATATTATGTGATACCTATTTGTACTTCTTAATCCCCACACCTCTTCACCCATTCCCCCACATCCACTCCTATCTGAAAACCATCAAAAACTCTCCATATCCGTGATTCTGCCTCTGTTCTTCTTGCTTGCTTAGTATGATTATCAACTCAATTGTTGATAGATATGTAAGTGTTGTCATTTTATTGTTCAGAGTGTTGATTGTCTTTTTCTTAAATAAGCCCCATTAACATTTCATATAACAGTGGATTAGTGATGATGAACTCCTTTAAGTTTTTTTTTTGTTGTTGTTTGTTTGTTTTCCTGAAAAGCTCTTTATCTGCCCTTTGATTCTAAATGATAGCTTTCCTGGGTAGAGCAATCTTGGCTGTAGGTCCCTGCTTTTCATGACTTTGAATATTTCTTGTCAATCCCTTCTAGCCTGCAAAGTTTCTTTTAAGAAATCAGCTGACAGTCTTATGGGACTCCCCTATAGCTAACTAACTGCTTTTGTCTTGTTGCTTTTAAGATTCTCTCTTTATCTTTAACCTTTGGCATTTTAATTATGATGTGTCTTGGCGTGGGCCTCTTTGTGTCCATTTTGTGTGGGACTCTTTGCTTCCTGGACTTGCACGTCTAATTCCTTCACCAAATTAAGGAAATTTTCTTTATTGTTCTTTCAAACAGATTTCCAATTTCGTGCTCTTTCTCTTCTTCTGGCACCCCTATGATGCGAATGTTGGACCTCTTGAAGTTGTCCCAGAGGATGCTTATACTATTTTCCTTTTTTGAATTCTTTTTTCTTCTTGTTGTTCTGATTGGTTATTTTTTGCTTCCTTATGTTCCAAATCATTGCTCTGATTCTTAGCTGCATCTACTCTACTGATGTTTCACTGTAAATTGTTCTTTATTTCAGTTAGTGTACCCTTTGTTTCTGACTGGATTTTTTTTATGCTGTTGAGGTCTTCACTAAGTTCCATGACCATCCATATAACCAGTGTTTTAAACTCTACATCCCATGGATGGCTCATCTCTGGAGTTTTGATTTGTTCTTTCATTTGGGCCATGTTTCTTTGTCTCTTCATTTTGGCAGCCTCCCTGTGTTTGTTTCTATGTATTAGGTAGAACTTCTTTGACTCTGTATCTTGGTAGTGTGGCCTAATGTAGTAGGTGTCCTGTAGGGTCCAATGGCACAGCCTCCCCTATCATTCATGCTGGGTACTCAAGGTGCACCCTTTGTGTGGGCTGAGTGCACTTTTGTTTGTACCAGCTACAATCAAGGCTCAACTACAAGAGG
This sequence comes from Macrotus californicus, assembly GCA_007922815.1. Lineage (NCBI taxonomy): Eukaryota > Metazoa > Chordata > Mammalia > Chiroptera > Phyllostomidae > Macrotus > Macrotus californicus. The sequence continues at coordinate 19,096 of VMDR010012542.1, read as the reverse complement.
AGGGTTGTAATTGAGACTTGATTGCAGCTGGTAGATCAATGGGAGGGATTAACCCAGGACAGTCAGCTGGGAGGACTGACTGTGACCACTGACCACCACCCTCTGCCCTCTATGGAGGATCACCCACGCAGGGGCAGGGTGGGTGGTGGTGCTCTGATGTGGTCTGTGGCTGCCAGATGTTTCCTGGGTGGTGCAGGGCAAGGTCAGCCCCCACCTGTGTTTTGCCCTGGGCCACCCTGCCTGAGCTACAAAGCAATCTAAGATGACTGCTACTTATGCTGGCCTTGGAAATTCCCAGGCGAAGCCAAGCAGTGAATCTAGGCTGGCTGCTGCTAGTTCCATGCCTGGGGCTCACTAAGGCCAGCTGCTTGTTCGAGAGGATTTAGGAAGTTGTGAAGCATGAGCTAAGACCAACCATTCATATGGAAAAGCAGCTTGGGGGGGCTGTAAGTTGGGTGGGGCAGAGTCTCAGGGGGATCTCCAGGGCAGGGCAAACAATATTAGCCAGGTTGATGGAGTCTCAGGTATGGCACTAGCTTGCCATCTCTGTGGGAGGTGGTCTCAGAAAAGGAACACTGGCCTGTTCTTACCTTGGTGCCAGCCACTTCAGTTCCCCTCTGTATGCCACTGGTGCCTTTCAAGTTGCTACCTCCATGCTGGAGCTCAGAGGGAGTAATTCTGAGTAGGTGAGTCCATGTGTGGCTTTCTTAAGAGGAATTGCTTGGGGCTCCAGAAGTTTCTTCCACCAACTCAATCCTCACTGTTTTTTTCAGCCAGAAGTTATGAGGACTTATCTTCCTGGCACTGGAACCCTGAGCTGGGGGGCCTGGTGTGGGGTTGGCACTCTTCACTCCCAAGATATCCCTCCTGAATTTTTATCCATCACATGCGAATGTGGGGCCAGCCTATTGCATGTCTATGCCCCTCCTACCAGCCTGGATGGTTGTGGTTTCTTTAATTCCGTAGTTGTCAGACTTCCATTCAATTCGATTTCTGATCGTTCTAAATGATGGTTGTTCTATATTTTGTTGTAATTTTCATGTGGTTGTGGGAGGAAGTGAGCTATGTCTCCCTATGCCACCATCTTGAGTGGAAATGAGTTGTAATTTCTTTGTCCAAAAATATGTATGAAATAATAGAACCCTTATCCTTCCTGCTTAAGGCATCTTTACTGGCTTTACTCTGCTTAGCAATTTCAGCACAAAAGGTTTTGCTTGATAGGAAGAGGACCTTCAAGATCTGTTTTAACCTGCCCTTTCTTCCTCTTATCAATAATGATAATAATAATATTGATGATGATGATGACAGATAATGCCTAGCTAGTGCTTTCTCTATACCAAGAACAGCTCTGAAGACTTTATAAGAAATTAAAATAAAGAGTCCCAGAACTACTCACCATTTTCTGTACACATGACTCTCATATTCAGACTTTGGCCATGATATTACCAGCAATTGTAAATTCTTCCTGCATATCCTTTAAGGTCCTGCCTGGAAGTCACGTCCTCCACGAAATCCTCCCAGAATCCACAGGACAGGAGTGTCTCTCTTGCCCTTCACTGACCGCCAACAATTTACTCATGATGTTGCACTCCCTACCTTGCTAGTTTTTGCATTATATCAAGCTTTTTTTGTCATATCTGTTTCCTTTACATGCACAAAAATGCCTGTTCGTATTTCTAGAACCAAGCATAGGCCTGGGTTGATTGGTGATTTGTGGAATAAGTGGAAGATCAATTGATTTACTTTATACTAAAAGATTCCCTAAAGAATTTAAGCGATCAATATCTTTTTCATAATACCTATTGAAAATTGTGAAAGCTGATTTACTATGTAGAAATCCATGTGGCATTATGAACTGTGGAGTATGAAGATTAAATAATTTAAAACACAGATCTTTCCCATGAAATAAGAGAAAACAGTAGAAAAGGGGCCAGGTGCCATTGTTGAAATCTGTTCTTTAAAATCAGAAGAAGCGGATGTTACAAATAAGACCACTAAATCCATGCTACACAGGTTCATAAACGGGGGACTCCGTCCTGTGACTTGTCCTGCTTACTGCTCGGAGAGCCGCTGACCCTAATCTGTGGGCTTAACTGTTTCCCTGGTAGTAAGGGGCTGAAATATGCATAATTGAGACCTAGTATTTAATTGGATATGGGTCACTCTCATTTAAGATAGAAAAGCTTGCTTGTTCTCAAATTCTATTTTGAAAATGGGAATAAATAAAAATGGTCACTCACACCGGTAACCATAGGGACAATTTGATAACATTTTTTGCCTAGCTTGTTAAGAAATTATAATATAAAATTGCTTCTTCCCTATAGGGCTTTTAGATAACTATTTTTCATGGTTTTGCTTGCCAAATATTAATACACAAATTTTAAAAATTAAGACTTTAAAATGAATCAAAGTGTGAACACGAAAAGTCAGTATGCTAGTATTTCTTACAATTGATCAGGTATACCACTTCTGTTTTCATACTGAAATATTGTTTGACTTCTTTTAAAATTTTTCCATCATAGTTAATTTTTCTATGGTATATCTTATGGTAGTTTTGCCTGTTATAATATAATTGATACTTCAAGAAATAGGTTAGCATTCATTTTTTGCATAGTTTTTAATATAGCTTTGCATTAAAAATGCACCTGCGTCTCGTACATTATCATTGTTGTCATTCAGCGGGTGACCTGGGTTTTCCAGATTCCCCAGAGATTTGAAATGGCCAGATTACATGGAACTCCTCAAGTGAATACTTGTTAATGCCAATTTGGGAAATTTGTGATAGCATATAACATGTGGCAAAGTCCCAGGCTGGGCTGAGATCTCTTTGGCAGGATCATATCTAGGTTAAAATGCAGCTCAGAAATTACCTTGAGACCCTCGTATTGTGCTCCGTGTTGTGGTTTTATGATATTTGATATACAGAACATGGGCTGCTGAATGATAAATGTCTGAATGCCCGTTCACTGTGACTCATCAGAAACTAGATTCTTGCTAGGCTTCCTTGTTTCCTCCCCAGTTTGTGTCCTGCCTTAAAAATTTATCAGCGTAGTTGAAGAAATAATTCAGGTGCCAAACAGCCTAAAATGGTGAACCTTTAAAGCCTTGTATTTAAAATACACAGTGAAAGTCTTTTGTCAGAATTACATCACTTGTCTCCCTGCTTCTACGCCTCTCAGATGGAGGCATATCATGCTTTACTTGCTCTGCATTTGAATTTAGTCCGAATTCCTCTCTTCTAGTCTCTCTGGAGGCAATGTATGGTGGATCATTAGCATTATTATCATTTCAGTTATAGTCAGACTACATATCCACACTTAGCAAAGGGGATTGAGTAGATTTCTTTATTCATTCCGAATAAATTCCTACTCTGATATAAATGTTGTTCAGGATAGAGCTTTGAAATGGATCCTGATTCTTTAAATTCTTTCCTGTCTGTTTCAGGAAACAGTGAGATCCTGTTGATAGTAAAGTACAATGTGTCTAAAGTTCACTTCTAAACACTCCTTGCAATGAAAGTCATCTGCATTCTCTTTATAATTCAGAGCCACAAGAGATGTGTCTAATCTTGGAGATCTGATCCAGTATCATTTAGGGGGAAAAAAATCCTTGATAATAATTCCACCATTCAGATTAGTGAAAGCGTAAAGCTTCACAGCTTCTGTCGTCTTAAAAAGATATCATGAGACAGGGGAATAAGGACTTGGATTATGGTTCAGGAGATTTAGTTGTTTGTAAAAATAAAATGATTAGTATAGCTATTATTCAGGTTTTTAATCAACGAAAACAAATGGCATCTGTTTGTTATCATTTTTTCTGCAGAAGACAAAGACTCAGGTCCCAATGGTGTTGACTGCTGGTCCCAAGTGGCTCCTGGATGTGACTTGGCAAGGAGTGGAAGACAACAAAAACAACTGCATTGTGTACAGCAAAGGTAAATGCGAGATCTTTGGAACTGTCGAAAGCTGAGCATTGCTAAACATCAGACGAGCTGGAATGGGGGTACAGAGTTGAATTTCATCCTCTCTTCCTTTTTCTCTTATGAATCTCTTACCTGAATCTGCAGCAAAGCCTACTGTTTTTTCTTTTTTTTACAACATAGAACAAAAAATGTTATGCCATTAATTACTTAGCAGCATACACGTTTTCCTAAACTCTGTACATATTTAAGTGACTTGCCAGGTTCCTTCCTTGCGGTTAGTTTTTAGCGATGGCCGGTTTGATGAAATCCCAGATTCCTCTGGTAGGCATTATCTATCAAAAAGTAAATTCCTTGTGAAATTTAGCAATTCGTGTCAGGGTGTTTGCTCCAGGAGGCACTACATCCCAGGCTGTTTCTTGAAATCAGTCAGGATTGGAGGGTAGCTTAAAATGCAACTATTGCAAAGGCGGGATTCTTCCCCATGGTGCTTTCTGAAGGGCAGGAAGCAAATGGAAAAGAGGAAGCGGTGGCTTGCAGAGCTTTGCCTTTGATTTGCTCAGTGTGACATCAACCTAGACTGCGTCATACAGCTACACCCCAGCTACAAAGGAGCCGCTGCTCCGTGATGGCATATCATGGGACGGACTCTCCAAACCACAGCCCCCTCCTCGTGTGTGGCGTGGTAATGGGCACTTTTCTCCATATTCAAGTAACGGACCCGAGCTCTGTACTTTTCCAGTGAAATCCCTAATCTCTCTTCTTTGTAAATATTGCAAAACCTTGTGCTTCTCATGTTTAATTTCTTTTAGCTTTCATTTTTAACCAAATAGACCTACTGAGATCAAAGATTTATTTGCACATTGAACCTAGAAACCATGAAAGCGTACACGGGAACAAGCAAATAAGCGCCCCTATCAATGTATTAACATATAAAACACTAATCATAACATCAAAGACTCTTAAAAACTTGCTAGAAACAATTACAACTTGTTCCTATAATCATTACAATTTGTACACTTATAAGAGGATTGCCTTTAAACTACCATAAGCCTTTGAAAGTTGAAACACCGGAAAGAGGGAATTTGCAAGCTAAAAAAGAAAAATCTGCACACCAGGATCTGATTATATTTCTTTTCCTTCTATAATTGCTGGTCTCATACCCACTAATTTTGTAACCCCAAATACCTGTACTATGCTGGCGGGAGCCTTTAGCTGGAAGACAAGGTAGGTTTTCTCAGGATATGTCAATATGATCTATTAAAGTAGAAAGCAATGCTATGGGGGACCAGCCTCCCAATGCCCACATTCAGAATGCAAAATACAAAAGTAACTTGGAACATAGGGTAAATTACTGGGAATAAATTTTTTGCTCTACAAAATCTTATCTTCATGTTGGCACTATAATATGCATGAAGCAAGGAAATAGCTGTTCTATCACAATCCAAATCCAGTGCATTTGTAAATCAGGTGTTTTAGAAGAAATGATTGTTACATTGTTATGTAAGGAAAATAGTAACAAAATTGTAGTGCAATGTTCAATGGAGTTCTTTGTGTGTTTGTATTACAGGTTGGACAGACAGTAAGCCTTCTGGCAATAAGTTTTGAGTAATTTATAGAAGCTTATAATTAATGAATTAACTCATAAAACTGTGCTAGCTTTGTGCATGGATAATAATGGCCACCACTTACTAAGCATCCCTGAATCCTCTCCGTTGGTAATTTCACACACAAGTGTATCTACTTCTCTCATTGTTCTTCCTTGCTTTGTTTTCTGATTATCATTTTATTCAGCTAGAAAAAAAATAAGTAAAAAGTAAGCTATGTTTCCTGCTTCTCTAATCCACTCTGTATTTACTGAGGGCAAGCTTGGGTCTCAGTTACCTTTCTGTCTTTGATCTAGCATGCTGCTCATCCCCCTGCCCCCACCAAAAAAAAAGCACTAAATAAACCTTGGCTGGTTGACTAGATAATCAAATGAGGAATGTTTGCCAGAAACTCTAACAGATACTTCACATACTCTGATGATGAACCACATGAATTCCTGCCATTTAATAGTTTTCAACCTGCAAAAGGCTACTTGATATTGTTCAACTTATAAGAACAATTGGTATTGCAGTTCAACGAGCAAAGGCTGCAGTGACTACTTATATGCTTTATTTCATTTAGTCATCATTTAAAACCTCCAGTGTGATCATTAATACACTACTTCATTTTAACAAGGTGAAGTGAAGAAATAGTAGATTGTGTAATTTGCCGTGGCACGTAGCTGATGTGCACGGTGGTTGGAGTGGAGTCCACATGCATGTTTGTCTAACTAAGGGTCTGAGTTGTGCATTTTAGAGTATGTTCTCTTCATTAGGCTTTTAAACAGCTCAATAAAATAGGTTGTTTTTTAAATTTTATTTTACACAATTTGATGTTGTGACCTAGGGAAGTAGGGTGGCTGTCCTTGGTCATAGAGAGTTAACCATGGAGCCAAATTTGAATCCAGGTCTTGGCAATTCCTAATCCTGTACTCCTTGTACTACGCGACTCCACCTTTCTACCTGCAACTGTTAAATGATGAGTAAATCCTCTCAAACCGCTCAGGCCTTTATGCCCAGAAATCACAAAGAATATATATTAATGTGCAACTTCCTGCAGTGCGTGTTTATCTTCTTTCCAATGGACATGCACTGGAATTAGTGCTCTGGGCAGCACACTTGGGAAATGTCTGCTGTAGGCTGGGACCCCAAGGGACTTCAGAGGCCTGATACTAATTTCTAGAATTTAGATTCCCTTTGGTGGAAGTGGATAGCTCACCCAGAGTAAGTTTCCAAGTTCTGTGAATTCCTTAATATTCTAGAATTGTAGTAGGGATCATTTGAGTCACGGAAAAGGTGAGTCCAGAAAGCGCTCCTACCAGGGCCCCATGGGCTCTGAAGCCTTTGCCTTCATAGGCTGCAGGCATGAAAGCGTCCTCAAAGCAAGTGGCTCTTGTAGGTAGAAGGATTTAGATTTTCCAGGTGTTGACTTGATCTCTAATGTGTGAAACAGTCTCATAATGTGTGTGCTATTTGGGGACCTCTTTCATTTTCAAGTGATAGAAATCCAAATGGAGTTGGCTTGTGCACAAAAAATTAAAGTGTGTGTGCATGTGTGTGTGTGTGTGTGTGTGTGTTGCGAGTAGGGGAATTTATCTGCTCGTATACCTGAGAATCCAGGGAACTTCAGTTTAATCCAGTTGTTCAAACCTTGTCCCCACATTGTCTCTCTTACCTTCTGCTTCCTCTTTTTTTTTGTGGGCTGCATTATCAGAACTATTCTGCTCAGGTGGTGGGAAGCTCCAGACCTCCAATTCCAGCAAAAAGGGAGCTTTTCTGTGTTTTCACATACCAACCCCTAAACCAGTTCATCGCTGTGACTCTCCCTGACTGACTATAGTCACTCTTAGGGCCAAGGGCTAAAATTAACCTCACAGGAGCCACTAAGATGGAGGGTAAATAGTTCCCCCAAAAAAACCAAAGTGCTTTTGCCGGACACACAAAAATGGTTGCTTGTTGGGCTGACAGTCACACACCCAGACTTTCTTACTCCGTTTCCTCGCTGAGAACCTACATCACTTGTACGTTCTACGCCAACATCATTATGATAAGACCTGGCTATCTGAGGGTATATTCGTACCTATTTACAAAGAGGATGCACAATGCATATGCGTAGTGCTTTCTAAAAATTGCTTTGTGACATTTTTTATATTTTTTATGTTGTATTAATAGGTCACTTAATGTGTAACTATTACCACTTGAGAGACACACTTCTTGAAGTATTATTAACTGTGGGCTAGTCATAAAATTAAATACAATTGTAAATTTTTCATTTCCAGGGTGTTCATCAAATAATTAGTATAAATTTGTGTATAAGCAGTGCCATCTGACAGGCTGCCATCATCTTGTTTTACCAAAGTAAGAAAAGTGTAGTATTCGGCATCAATATTATAACCCTGATGTACTTTTTTTCTGCCTCAACTACCCCCTGTCATTTCAGAAAGTCATTAGCTCATCCAGACATTGATGGACCAGACTTGTTGGGTCATCTGTTTTTTGCTATTATTCTCAACAGACTCCAGATAATTTTAATTTACTTATCTGCGATGAAAAAAGACTAAGAAGCACTATGCTGCAGGTGAAGGGAGGTTGCTAGGGGTAGAACGAGCGGGGTCTGCTCACTGACTGCTGAAACCCACTACCGAGCATTGGGGACTGTCTCCTTTTCCTGTTTCAGTCACATTTAGTATTATTTTGTACTAGTTTCAGTTGTGCAGCGTAGTAGTGTCTTCTTTCCCATAAAACATGCTGTTCTTTACTTCATAGTGATTGCGCAGTATGGTGGCCTTTTCATACATGAAAATAGCTTACTTTGAGTGTTAGGTTTCTGAGTATTTAAAATTAAGCCTTTTGCATGTGGGTTTGTTCATTCAGTTCACATCAAATGAGGCATCATTTTTTTTTTAATTTTTCATGGAGTTGTTATTTCAGAGTAGCCCATTCTCTGTGTATCCAGATTCAGAGAATAGACTGTCAATCAAAAGAGTGGGGAAGTATCAGGCTAACCCTCACTCTCACCTGAACCACTGAAGAATCATGTTTTTTAAGTGAAGGCACAATATCACTGCACAAGACTCTTGCTCACATGTAACATTGAGCAAATCATTTTCCCTCTCCGAGTCTTGCTTTTTCTCAGCTACACAAATGGAGTAGCCATGGCTACCTCACAGCATTTTGGGGAAGAAGCAACCATACACTAACTATGTATGTGATTATTAGTATCATGTGGCTGATTATCTTAGACTCAGTCCGATTTGCCCTGTAGTGGTAAGCCAGTACAAATTAGAGGAAGTGAAGGCAGGCCTTCATGTTGGTATCAAGCAAGTGTGCAACAGAACATGATCATGTCACACAAGATGTATAGCTAAGGATTCCTTCCAGTCACTGGGAACCCAGGGTATCTGCCAAGCCCTGTGTCACAGAATCAGAGAGCAGCAGCCTTTGCCTGCAGATATGATTGGATATATTTTGTCTGGGGAACATATTTTAAATTTCTAATGAAAGTCATATAAGATGCTAGTATAAGGATGATAATATTAATGCTAATAGTAGCAGTTGCCACGTATTAAGTACTTATTCTGTGCCAGGCATTGCTTTAATACTGTACATACATTTTCTTATTCACCATTACAAAATCATGAGGCAAGCAGTATTAGACCCACCTTACAGATGAGTAAAGCAAGGTTGGGATACGTTAAGTAAATAGTTCAAGGATATATAGCTCATACATGATGAAATTGGGATTCAGTCTTGAACATATTGTCCTAAATTCCCAAATGTACAATTAGAAGAGTTTCGAAGATGCCATTGCAGGTTATTGCCCTTCTTTGCAAAATCGCAGACATGTTTATCAACGAGACTTCCTTTTCTCATTCTGTGGTTTGGCTTTAAAGGACCAGTGTTCAAGAACTAAGACAGCAGTGACAGCAGTACTTTTTCTAGTGTCTCTGTTGTTTTGAGGGCCACAGCAATTTAAAGTCAGCTAGAGGGCCCATCTCAGAATCAGTCTGTGATCATCTTCAGAGCTCTGGTTTTTCTCATTGGCACAGAGGGAACCATGCAGTTAAGCCTACATTGATTGTCTCCCGTGTTCAAGGACCTGTACTAGGCACTGTTGAATGAATGACAGAAATTCTAATATGACCTATCTTGGGTGAGCAACTTTCTGCACACTGACTAAATCGATCAACTCTTCAAAACAAAGACCTTTTATTATAAGGATTCTTGCAAAAGTCTGGACTATTTCTCACCTTAAAATAGAGGATCTGTTGAATGGTGCTAATATTTTGAAACAATAGCCTTGTCTAATATGGCAGCCAATTTTTAAACTAGCCTATAAGTTAACATGTAACTTTACCTAAAGGGCCTAATATCATATAAATTAGAAACTATAATTTAAAAGGGAAAATTTGTCCTTAAAATATAGTATTTAACCATTCGGTAATTCATGGAAAATGTATACTATTGTCTAGTTTTACAGTATTCTTAAAAGAGGGTGGGTGCCTGAACTAAATATTTAACAGCAGGAATTATAAAATCATAAGGCGATTAAGTTAGCTAGTCGCGGAATTCCAATATTGCTTTTTAAATGACTTCAGGATATAGGAGGTACTGAGGTTATTATCTGTTATCAGGAATACAGTGGAATTGTACAACTGGATAATAACCAAACAAACTGACACAATGTAAAATTACATTATCAGTGTGTTAAAACAAAATTGCACCCTAAAGGAGTCCACATGCCAGCTCAGAGCTGCAGTGTAATTATGCTTAACTCTGATAATTAAAATACAACAGAGATCAACAGAATCATTTTCATTAAGAAAATTATTAATGATGGTGGTATAACAGTAATTGATTGCAGAGCACCACAGGATAACGCGATGCCGAAAACCCAACATGTTTTGTGAACATCTGAGGCTTTTTCCAATTCTGTGCTATAAGAACGAGAGGTGTTTTGAGGAGTGAGCAATTTATTATGCCTGTTCTAGGAATCAGTGCTTATAAAAATAGCTGCTTTGGAAAACCACTGTTTGGAGTCAGATTGTCATATCTGAGGGGTTCTTAAGGTCAAGACAAGTGACCCCACTAGTGGCTACCTTATTTACAATAGCGCTGTCTGTTGCAAATTGTGGATGACAGCAACTTTAGCAAATATCGCGCCTTCTGTCATTTCCCTTTTTCGCTATGCATTTGCTGCTTTTACAATTATGTCAGTGAATTAATGGTGTTATTCCAGTCTGGTTCTGGTTGCACCAAATACTTTATGTCCTTAGTTGTTATTATTAATGTATGCTATATGATATGAAAAAACACATGTGTCATATCAACATTACTTTAGGTTTCCTTAATGAAATGTTGATAAATAATCCTGCATGATAAGACTATTAATTACCTTTGTGGATTAGATGAGCTATGGTACATTGAGGAAAAAAATACCCCTAACTACACTGGATTCATGCATGAACGAAGCTTCTGTCTCTTAGGGGTAAGAACCCCGTTAGGATGTTGGCAAACGATAAGACCTGAGAATATGTCAGTTTTATAAGTATAAAAATGAAAAACGAAGAGTGGGGTCTTTTGAGAGGTGACTCACTATCATTCAGGGATGTTCACTTGTCATTCAAAGAGATGCTAATCTTGAACGCTACCCCCCAAAGTATCTTTGTCCACTAACACGGGGGACAACTCTTTAGGGTGGATTTTTTTTCACAGTAACGTATTGTGAATACTTCTTTAAAACAGTGTATTGCATAGAGCAAATTATTAGATTATAACTCCAAGTGAAAAAGCAGAATGTGAGGTTTTGAGCCTAGTCTGATTAAAACTATATTAAAAAGTGTATGCATAGGGGAACATAGTGGAAAGAAATACCTCAAAATTATAAAAGTATTTCTGTAAAGGTGGTAAGATATGGGAGCTTTTTTTGTGTCCTTCTTTTATAATTTTCTTCACTTTGATAATTTTTCCTATATAATTTTAGAAAAGTGTTTGCAAATGAAAATCACTTTTTGTCTTAACTACATGCTGCTCTTCTTCTTATACAACCCAAACTGAAAGAACAAGGAAATCTCTGCCTTGCCCGCAAAGTTTCTCATCTGTAGAATTTCAATTATTCCCTAGTGATTTAATTATTTTTCTCTAGTATCTCTCAGAGTGTCCTAACACTTTGTTTCATAAGATATTTTCCAAATAAAATCAATGCAATCGAGCCCGTGCTTGGTGCATGATGTGGCCCGGGTGTCATGAGGCCTGCAGAGGTCTATGAAACATCTCCCTGGCTTCAGGACTTATTGCAAGCCCTTAACTGATGCAGGTTGTATTATACCAGGTTCTGTCCTGCATGGTCAAGGCCAAGGTGACAGAGGGTGTGGAATTTTGGTTGGCTATTAAAATTTGAATCTAAGTTGGAGAAATGGAAGGAAGGCACCTGAGGAGGTTGAAATTGTGTACCCAAGAGCATACAGCATTTGCATGAGAGTGTCAGAGCACACCGAATCTAGAATAGGGACTTTGTAAATGAGACCAGTGAGGCACAAGCCTGCAAAAGCTTCTGAGGGCCTGGTGGTGGGTTCTGCTGAATGCTCAGTCTGAAGACCCTCTCAGGGGGCGGTGGAGAGCTGCTGCGAGTTCTGAGGCCCAGGGGATTCCAGCAGGATTTTAGTGAAGACATGTGCAAGGTCCATCCATCAATAAAAGCAAGACTTGATTGTCCGAGAAATAATGTCAGTAGATACACCCCTCTAGAAGACAGTAGTAAATCTTTCACCTTAATCCATTTATTACCTGACTCCCATGATTTTTCAACTCCAAATGGACCTCCTGTCCCCTCACTGCAACACCGTCATTTTCCTGTCCACCAGCCCCTCCTGTTTTTCCTGTAGGTTCCCTGATTTAGATTCCCGCCTTTGTGATTCTAATCTCTCTCTTGAACCCCTTCACCTTTCTTTCTTTCTTTCTTTCTTTCTGGCATTTACCGGCCTGACAATACTTCCACTCTGGTCAATCCAACTTTCCACGTTTCTCTGGGCAGGAGCTGAAGTGAATTAGTGCAGGTGACGTGCTTAGAGGAGTGCCTGATTCATGGTGATCACCATAGAAACATGTAGTCAAAATAAAACAGGGGAACCACCACCACCACTACCAACAGAACCCAGTGCCAACCAGGTCGAGTTGCATTCGATCAGAGGTGAATGAGAGCCCTCAGGGTGTGTAGCCTGTCAGTACAGATTTATTCTCCTCATTAATCTTCAAGGTCACAGTGTCAGACTTCCATCTCCCCAAATATATAACATCTCTTGGTAGGCAATGACCTTGCTTCTGGTTGCCCAGAGGAAGTGGAATACTGGAAGCTCCTCACCCTGCAGTGGCTGCCCATCACTGTTAGCCTGAAACGGCTGGTGTGAGCACCCAGACCTGGCCCACTCGTTCCCACTGCAGCCATTGGCAGAGACTGTCAGCCTTCAGAACCTAAAATATTTACCATTGGCCCTTTACAGAAAAAGCTTGCCAACCCCCGACCTAAACCTACAGACTCATTACTTTGGCCGCACAGGCCCTACCTAGATGATCTGCCAGGGATACTACCCCTGTGGTTAGGTTTATGGCAACTCTCCAATGACTTTGTTGCCATGAAAATACAAAAATCATATCAGCCTCAGGGCCTTTGCCCTGAGCTCTGTCCCCACATTGCTCCCTCTCTTATCTCATTCAGGACTTTGTGTAAATGTCTGCCTAATTACCCTGTCTCTCTTCCTTTCCCTTTTCTCCTCTGTATGCGTCAGCTTAGGCTGCAATATAACAAAATATCTTAGCTTAGGTGGCTTAAACAACAGGCATTTATTTCTCATAGTTCTGGAGGTTTAAAAGTCCAAGGTCAGGGTACAGGCAATCTGGCATCTGGTGAGAGCCCTCTTTCTGGTTTGCTGTGTCCTCACATGGTAGAGGAAGAGAGAAGAGCGAGCTCCCTCATGCCTCTCCTTATAAGGACACTAATCTCATCATGAGGTTCCCCACCCTCATATCCCAAACACTTCCCAAAGGCTTTATTTTCGAATGCCACTGCATTGGGGGTTAGGGCTTCAACATAAAAATTGGGGTGAGGAGACACAGCACATTGAGTCCATGTCATCCTTTCTCATTTACCTTCATATTTGACATTTTAGCATTTAGTGAAACATTTTAATGCCATTTTTGCCCACTCCCAGAATGAGAGTTCTTCAAGGATAGGAATTCTGTATGTTATTTAGCCATCCATGGTAGTATATGGCACAGAGGATGTGCTCATTAATAATTTATGAATGAATGAATAGATAAATGAATGAGCTGCTGCTTAATCTTTAATATGGAAAGCAATATAAGATATACATTTAATAATATGCCCACAGTTATCTCCTTGACTTTTGATCAATTTTCAGAGATGTACTCAAACTTTGTTTCTTAACTTCACTATCGCATTTTGACTATCATATTTATAATTTACAAGAAGTCTTTCTTGTTCTCTAACAGTTCCTTCTTCTCAATGCCTTGCTCTTTTTATATGGATATTCTTTAATATCTTAAGGTAGGAATTGGAAAGGTGTTTGGGAAGTTGTGAGTCCTGTGCATTGTTTCTTACTTTTTCTAACCTGTTCTGGTCCCTGTATTTGGTGTTGAAGCTTCCCTCAAATGGCTAGAGATCCATGAATGGCTACATTTTTTTAGGGGTGGGACACTAAAGTCCAAATGCCACAACAGCATGGACAGGCAAACAGTACATTTTGCACAGGGTAAGAGGGTGGGAATTTAATGAGGTCCCCATATAACAGTATATGTAATTTTTTAGTCTTAGCATGATTACCTTTTCTAAAGAATGCCAATCCCATCTCTGAGATTTACCTTAATCTTAACCTTTAATCTTGCAGTCAGCAGTTTGAGGACTTAGTGGGCAAAAGAGATGATGTAGTGCATTGGGTAATTCCTATCTCATTTTTGAAATTGTAGATGTTCCCTTGTTCTAACACAGGGGGCACTTGAGCATTCCCTTTGCTAAGCTTGTGTCTCTGGATCTAAAGCCACTGTTCCAGCTCTCCAAAGACTAAGACTCCATCTCCAAACCGAGTGGGATGGGAGTGTCCCATAGTTCTATAGGGAATAGCTGACCATGTGTAGCTCACAGCTTCCCACTCAAAATGCCAGTCCTGTACATTTTAACCCCACTGTTCAGCCCACCTTTCAAGGCACTAGGTGTCTTTATTTCCTGATCTCTGGATTCTGCAGAATAAATCTGCTTGCTTCTTCTTGACCTACTGCTCTCCAAGTACTTAAATTTCTGCATTTTGTGCACTGCTATGTCATCTTCATCATTTTCTAGCTTCTAAGATTTTGTTGACTTCGGTTGCCTATTCTGCCCTGTCTCTTTGCCCTCATCATTTTTTTTTCCCTATACTGTCATGTTAATGAAAGGAAGAAGTAAACACATGCAATTAATTCACTGTATTTAACAAACGCCCTCTCCACTTTCTTCCTAGGCAACCTTCTGCAAAATTTTCTGCACTCATTCCTTTGACTTCCTACATTCCAGCATCTTCTCATTCGGTCTAGTTTCTTACTTTCTGGCTCTGTTGAAGTGACTCTCTCACAGGTCCTCTGGTCCACAGGTCCTGTTGCTACTTTATCATTCCCCTGGGCTTGACCTGATTGTCCCTTTCCACGACCGGTGACAGGTGTCTCCATCACTGTTTATCCACTAAATGTTGTCATTCTCTTGTCTTTCTTTTCTCATCTATATTTCTGCTACATTATCTCATCTATATTTGCACTATCCTATTCTTTATAGCCTCATTTCTCATTTATCCTCCACAAACAGCCTGTGCTCCAACTTTACTCATTTATTTTAAGTACTTCAAATATCCACTGCTTGTTTACATCTTTCCTTGTGCATAATGTTTCCTTTGCCTGATAAACCTCTAGTCATCTTGATCATTGCTAACAGGTGCCATTCAAAAGACTTTGTGTCAGTGCCTCTGAACAGCCTTCCCTGCCCTGTTCCCAAGAGAGAAGAGCCCCAGCCCAGCCTGTGCATTGTCCTAAGTTGGATGTGAACACCTCAAATGCAATGACTCCATTTCTCTGCTCTGTCACCAACAGAGAGTACATAGTATATACTCACTGAATTTTGAATTTTTAATATTAATACATAGTCAATATTATTAGCTTTTATTAGCCATATTATTATTAGCCATATTAATGGCTTTTGTGATGCACCATTCAGCAGATAATCTCTACTATGACTTCATGTAATTTTAGAAATTACTAGTATGGAAATCATTTGAAAATCCAGTAACCGAAATGCTGTTGTCCCCACATCTAGAAAATTCTATCATGCCTTAACAAGCTTTTTAAAATGTTAGGGAATCTGGTACAAGAGGATTTCTTTGGAAATACATATATATAATCATCGTACCATGTCAGTTAGCATGAGGTCATGTAAGAGAATTTGGAAAAATTAAAATCTACACACATGTGCAGAAGATGCTGTCAAACCACAGGATGTCATCCGACGTCTTTGCACACCAGCCATGCTCAGACATTGGCTCACTATTACTGGGCAGTTCTTTCTGGATCCACATTTTTTTCCCTCCTGTCAAACATTAACTGTGCCTGCCATCCTAAGCTCTTCGCTGGGGGAAGTCAGCCAGATCTCAAGACTTTGCTCTGAGACCTGGAATTGAAGGCTTTTCAGTGTATTCTTGGTATATAAGTCAACTCCATTTTTGAAGGCTATTTTTAAACTTAAAAGGTCACCTTATATGCCATGACATACAGTGGTACTTCAGAGAAGATACATTCTCATTAGGCTGTCTGAGGGCTATGAAGACTGTCAGACAACAGTGGGGTCAACCAAGATAGTATATCGTGGTGTTACAAGCAGGAGTATCCCAGCCAAAGGACTGGATCCGAAATACATACTTTTAAGTAAAAACAGATAAGATCTTTCTATCTATCTATTCATGTAGTTCTGTCTACTGCCCATTGAAATTCAATGGGAATAAATTACTTTAAGCCAGTTTTTCCATCAGAAATCTAGTATTTATCATCACTGTCTCGTCTCCGTTGTCAGTAAAGATTTCTGAGAATGACTGCTCTTTAGTTCAACACCCTTCACTTTGTGTAATCTTACAAAAAATAGAAGTCTCAGAGGCTTCTTACGAAAACAATATTTTCTGAGTATTTATTAAACCCTCCTAACGAGGAATTTACGGTTTCATAATGAATTTGATCCAATGAGTTACATATGACATTTCCATACCCCCCGCAAAAAATACAAAGCTTCTCAGTAAACTGGTAAATAATAATTTGGAGTTTTCCAATGTCAGAACTAGTTTTGTAATGTGAATAAAATCTAAGCATCTCACATATTATTTCTGCTATCTTGCTGTATAGGTTTCTAGATTTAATTGTGTATATTGCAGTCAAATATTCTTACATGTCAAGCCAGAATGGCTTGATCTTAAGTCTAGGGAAGCAAAAGAAGAAGAAGAAAAAAGAAAGACTTATGAAAGATATTTAGACCAAACAGTATTTATTTATTTGTTTGATTGTTTATTTATTTCATCTTTACTGTCTTTTTTTCCATTACCAGTTAGTCCCCTTATACTCCCCCCACCCCAGCAATCACCACACTGTTGTCCACGTCCATGAGTCCTTTATTTTAGATTTGCATTTGCATTTTAACTGGAGGTACAGATAGGAAAGAGAGCTAGCTTTCTATCAGCGAGATGAAATAAAGAGACAATGTAAAAGAGAAAATGGACAAGTTACTTTTTATTTTATCTTTGGCTTTAAAGACACCATTTCAGTTAACTATCTCAAAGGAAATGAAGACAATCAACTTTATACACATGTAAAAATGAAAAGTGATTATTAAAAAAATGACTATAGCCTGAAATTTGGGGGTTGCGTGTTTTTCAATTCACTGAAATATTAGTTGAGTACCCACAATTTGCCAGGAATTTGTTAACTTTTGCATTATGTTCAAGTTACATCTTACCTTGGTGTGATAGTAGGGCACCGTTTTGTCCAGATCTAAACAATTCCTTTTATTAAAAATATTGGCTGGTGTTTTGCTCCTGCATATGTGCTTTGCCAATGAGCAATATGGCATCAGCTTTGCAGAGAAACAAAAATCACAAGCCCTATTTAGTTCTCCTGAATCCAAGTCAGCCTTTTAATAAGATCCCAGGGATTGGTATATACACTGAAGTTTGAGAAGCCAACGTCTAGTGATTGCTGACCTGACTTTCACAGAAGAGCACACACACTCAGGGCTAGAAATAGTTAACCCTGGAACATCCTAGTGTACTAACTAACCCGCTGAGATTTGTGAACTTATTTGCAAATAACAAACATAACTGTACAGCATGAGAATACCATAAAGGAAAAAGAAGAATGTTGCAAAATTCTTCCTGTTTGGTCTGGAAACGCACAACAGCTTGAGTGCTATCTTTTTTGGCAGTCCCCCTCATTCCCACAACTGGGGTTATAGAAAAGAAAAGAAGGTGCCGCCCGTGCTCTCTCCTCTTTAATGGGGACGTTTATTGCTGTTTTTTCTTCGAACGCCTCCTAATTTATATGAAGCATTAAATTGTAATGCCGTTTCTTTTCACGGTGCAAATGCCCCCGTGTGTATGCCTTTAAATCAACTCATTGCTCTTCTGTAAAACAAAATGCTAAATAAGTGCTTAGGGGAAACACAGGCCCCCTGACCCCTGGAGGAGCCCTCTGGAGGCTTGCCTCTGTCCTTCCTGCAGAGCAAAAGAGGGGAGCAAAAGAGAAGGGAAAAACAAATTTGCTGAGCCACACATTTCAAGTTGTCGACAACCCCATCCGCGAGAAAACAGAGGAAAATATATATGCTCTCTGTCCTGTCAAAAGGCGTTCGCCTTATCTTGAGAGACTGTCAGGGCAGGAACATCATGAATGGACAGGAGTCTATTAAATTAATAAGCTGCTGGATGGTGTCTGGAGAGTTATGATGCTCCATAAATCCAGTCTGATCATGGTGGACAAGGTTTAAATCTGCAGACTTCTAATACACATCCAGTTCTTGGATTGGATTTGGAGTTTGGTGCCGGAGACACAGAGATAGCCCTGCACCACGCGGAGTAAGATTTATCTTTTTTTTTTTTTTCCTATGCTCTTTTTCCCTTCCACTACTTACAAAAATGAAAGCACCTTAGGGATCCTAGCAAATGTTACGGCTGGAAATGAAAAGAACGGTTGTCAAGGTGAAGCCGTGACCTAGAAGCCTAAAATCAAACCTTGGTCCATCTATTCAAGCCGCCCCGTCAGAACTGCGTGTAAAAGGTCCACGTGGAGGGAAGGAGGCCTGAACTTATCTGTAACCTGTTTTATAGTGACGCCTGTCAAATTCTACTCGTCTGTATTTATGACAGAAAGAAAACTAATGGTGTCAGATCTGCCCACTAGTAATAAAAAAATCAGGAAATATTTTCTTCACCCCATTAAATAAACTCCTCTGATACAGCTTTTATTGTGATATAGGTTTATGTGAGTTTTTTAGCTTCCAACCATTTTAAGCCAAAGAACT
>VMDR010012541.1:0-26419 GCA_007922815.1 Macrotus californicus | reverse complement strand
AAAAAGACAAAAATCAAAACTGTGAACAATAAAATGGCAAAAAATAAAAATCTATCAACAAATGAATCTATAAAACAAACTAAGCAAACAAAAACAGAGAACCACGGATACAGAGAGCATTTTGATGGTTGCCAGACGGCAGGGGGTGTAGGGGAATGGGTAAAGAGGTGAGAGGATAAAGAAAGACAAATAGGAAGTTACAGAATAGCCATGGGGATATAAATTACAGTGTAGGTAATGGAGTAGCCAAAGAACTTATACGCATGACCAATGGACATAAACAATGGTGTGTGGATTGCCTGAGGGATTGGAGGGTGCTGGGTGGAAGGGGGAAAATCAGGAGAACTGTAATAGGATAATTTAAAGAAAAAGAAAACCACTTCACATCAACTAGGATGGCTAAAATAAAAACAGATGGACAGTAAGTGTTGGTGAGAATGTGGAGAAACTGGAAACCTCATACACTGCTGGCGGGACTATAAACTGAAGCAGCCACTTTAGAAAACGGTCTGGCAGTTACTATAAATGTTCAATATAGAATTATCCTATGTTTTCCACTTGCAGGTATATACCCAAAAGAAATGAAAACATATGTCCACATAACCTGTACATCAATGTTCACACAAGCATCAATCCTAATAGCCAAAAAGTAGAAACAATCCAAATGTTCATCAAGGGATGACTCAACAAAATGTGGTACACATAGAACGGAATATTACTTGGCAACAAAAAGAATAAAGCACAGATACATGCGACAAAGGAGACAGACCTTGAAAACATTATGTTAAGTGAAAGAAGCCAGACATACAGGTTCCCTTGTGACATAATTTCACTCATAGGAAATGTCTGGAATGGACAGGTCTATAGACACAAAGTAGATCAGTGGTTGCTTAGGGTGGGGGCCGCAAGGGATTGGGAGTTGCCAATCAAAGCGTATGAGAGTTCGTGGAGAAGTTCTGTTCTTTTTAGGGCAATAAAAGTGTCCTTAAATTGATTGTGGTAAATATACTCAAAACCAATAAACTATACGCTTTAAGTAGGTAAACTGTATATGTGAATTACATCTCAATTCAATTGTTTTTTTTTTAATGGCCTACAGCTAGAAGAGAATTTAAAACTTGGTTAACTACAAAGTGTTAGGTACCTCAAATCTGTGGCTTTTTCTGTCTCCTTCGCACTGTAAATCTCTCCCAAATGATGATAGTGTTTTATTATCATTTGACAATTTACAAGCACTTTTACAAATAAGGTCCCTTTGAGTCCTTACTATAATCTTAGAGAAAGACAATTGTCTTCCCCTAATTTTATATTCTAGGATGTGGCAGCTCCAAGTTTAAGAGGTTTACTCCTGCTCCGCTGGCTGGTCGAGGTAGATGTCAGTTCTTCCTGGGCTCTTTCTCCTGCACTGTGGAGCATCTCAGCTGCCAGGTAGATACTGTCAAGCCAATCTGCAGAGATGGCACGGCTGACCAATCTCAATAGAGAGAATGCCCAGGACTTGACTTTTCTGGGAACTGAACACTAATGTTACAATGAAGTCAAGTATAGCCACTCATCAGAGGTCTTGTGGTACCTTACCTTTCAAAAGATATTAATAAATACACAGATTCTTGGGATGAAGGGAAGTTGGCATGCAGAGATTTATTATTCTGCATGGAACAACCATGGAAAGAACTGTGGTCTAGACTAGGAAGACCCAGGTTGGCTGAAGTTTTCTCATCTATAAAATGAGGGAAAAAGAAATACCTCTCTCAATGTCACTGTAAACATTTAATGAGAATATATATGAAAATACTTGATTCACAACAGGCACTCAACAAACATTTGTGGGTGCTAAATCAAGCAGTCCAACACCTTGATCTCTCCTGTGGAGACCAGAGGAGTCTTTGGGACATTCAGAATTCTGAACCTCAGATCTTGACAATGCTGATCAATATCAAAAGGTGTTGGCTGGACTTGGCAAACCTGTGTGCCTTCAGATTAATTTTTCAATATCTTAGTTTGTGTGGATGTGTGTATGCTGTTTATTTGAGCGACTCCCGAACCTAAATACATATTCGAACCACCCAAGGTGTGACTAAATCCACAGATTCCAATGCAGAGATTCTCACTCACTCGGTCTGGAGTAGTTGGGACAGTTTCCATTGTTTGTAAACTCCCCAAGTGATTCTCAAGGCATCACTGAATCATTGATAAAACCAATCACTGGATGCTAAGGGATTTTTTTTCTCATGCATAGACTACAAAATAGCATTTGTTCACCAAATAAAACCCTGAACTCTAGAGCTATTTCAGAAGAAAACATCGTAGACAAGGGGAAATCTTTTCTCTTTTGCCTTGCTAGAATGAAAAGGAAATAACAATATAAAATTATGGGACTGCAAGGATCTCTTGAAGTGGGAGAATTTTCTGCCAAATCCTGCGCATTTGAATGATCTTCATTCACTTCAAAGGGACTTTTCAATCAAAGGAAGCTGTAAGTTCCTTCCTATAAGCTGATAGGCTCAATGTGATGAAAGTCACTACAAGAAAAGTCAAGGATCTTAGAGAAAAAAATAAGCTGGGAAGAATGTGAAGAATTTGCCACTATTTGGCTACTTACTAAATATTCCCATTATGCCTGATAGCTTGTGCATTCTGAACCACATTCCCAATCTATAACAATTACTCTCTTAGATCATAAATGAAACCATTTTTATTAGTTCACCAATTCACATTTATGTTCTCACCAAAAAGCATGTTCTCAAACAAGCTGGACAATTGTACGTGGATTCAAGCAGATGACTTTCATTCTTACAAGGTTTTCCTAATTTATACAAACACTTGTACAACTAGAGAAAATGGTGTTGGATCATTAAACTCATTTAACATTAAAACTGAAACAAAAGACTCTGGGGTATTTTAGAAATCTATTTCAAATCTTCCTGAAGTTTTGCAGTGCCCTCATCCTATATGCCAAGCACCAACTTTTTTCTTAAGGTTTATTCCAACTACTTTCAAAAATGAATTTGAGTCAGTATCAAAAAAAAAAAAGTTAATTACCGGTATAAATGGGCTGTCTAAAATAAAGCCAGTCAAAAGCACGGAGGCAGATTTTACCAAGCTTAGTAAGTGCACAGTCTGAGCCCTGGACTGCTCAGTCCTCTCCAGCCAAACCAAGAAGGAACCCCTCCTGGGTCAGGGCTGTCGCTATTAAAAGAAAGCACGTGCACTCTAAGAATCTGGACCTAGTGCACCTTGCCCACCAAGCCGGAGAACAAGGAATCTCCAGATGTTTACATTTTTGGAACATGATTTTACCCTTACTTCACATTCCTAATCCACCTTTTCTGTGCCCTACAAAGCTCGGGGGCTGGAATGGAGGGGGAATGCAGTATTGTTTAACGGGGATAGAGTTTCTCCTTGAGCCGTTGAGAAAGTTCTGGAAATGAATAGTGGTGTTGGTTACACAAGATTGTGAATGTACTCAGTGCCACTGAATTGTGCACTTCAAAATGGTTAAGATGGTAAATTTTATGTTGTGTACATTTTCTCATAATATTAACAGGAAAAGAATAAAAGTATGAAGAAACAAAAAACTCACAAGCTGGTATGCTAATCACATGTCCAAATCTTGCACGGAGCCTGCCACCCTGGGGTGGAGGGACTGTGACCCACCAGCTGTGATGTGTTTCTCCTGGTCTGGCAAAGCGGTTCAAATGTAGGACTGGACGCAAATGTATTGTCAAATCGCTTCCTTACACCGAACGGGAAACCTAGACTCTTGCCTCTGAAACGTCAACATGCAAACGATCCCTTTGGGATCTTGATTCGGCGGGTCAGGGTAGGGTCTCAGATCCTGTATTTTTACCAGGTCCCCAGGTGATGCCGCTGCTGGCTCGTGGGCTTCACTGGAAGTAACGCGTCCTCAGAGCCCTTGAAAGCCAACGTCACTCTATCAGTCTAACCATTTGGAACTAGGTCCTCTCACCGGGAAACGGAGGGTTGATCATATCTTTCAAGCTAATTGGTTAAGGACTTAACTGAACAACCAATCACCGTAAGTAAAAATACCTCGAGAAACTTGGGTAGTAGGCCTACCAAAGGGGGCTTCTAAGAGCACCCACCCATCCGGGGACTAGGAATCAGCGACCGACGATGATGGTTGAGAGAGAGAGAGGCAGCTTTGCAGAAAGACCTCATGCAGACTCCAAAACAGTCTTGAAAATACCCTTCTCAAGTGCGAAGAATGCCTGGAATTCAGTGGCCTTTATCCAACATAAAGATTTCCAACTCAGTTTTGACTGAGTCCCCCATAGCAGAACCTTACGATGCAGCCCTAGAAAACTGACAACGCCCAGCAGCCTGTTCACAAGCCCGGCCCCTCCTTCACAAATGGGTCAGAAAGTTCAACAGCAACAAAAACGCGAGTTCTCCGAAGTTTTGCTCTGCGGGGTGCGCGGCACCTCCGGGACTGCAGTCAGCCTCTCAGGTGTGCGGAGTTTTCAAGCCTCGCAGCTGACACTCAGCGGGCAGCTCAGGCAGCCCTACCCGCTTTCAACTAACCCTCGGCCCGCCTAAACCAAGGCACCAGCTCCTGCCCCCTCCAGGTAGCACTGCCAACGCCTGGCAGTGCCAACAGAAACTCAGAGGCCCTTTAAATCTGGTTAAAGAGAAGCCCAACAGGAAGTGAGACGATTCCCATCCCCTGGGGGAGATGGCGCAAGGCCAGACAGGAAAAAGCAAGTGGCTCCCAGGTACCTGCAGTTGCCCTAAGTGCGTGATCGAACCCACTTCCAAACGATTACCCAAGAAAAACCCTATGATGCACTGTCGTCCCCCGGGGGGATGGGGAGCAAAAAAGCTAAACATCCCCCAGAAAGGAAACACAAAAAATTAATGCTTAATAAAGTAGACACCAAGGTAACCGGAGATGGGGCGGGGGCATCAACTCGCAGTTACTCGCGCTGCCCCTCACCTCCGTCCACACGACGGATCAAGGGCGCAAGCGCTCCGGCACACCCGGCAAATCTCTCCCTTGCCAAAGTCGGGGCAGGGAGAAGGTTTCCTGGCGACGCCAGGGCCGGGGCTGCCGCGCCTGGGGCGGCTCCATTTCCGCGGGGCGGCAGGCAGCCTTCGCGGGCGCTCCCCGGCCAGGGAGCGAGAGGGCGGAGGGTGCAGTACTCGCCTGGAGGCGGGTGACGGCGGCGGTCGGCGGAGTCGGGCGCAGGACACCCGCGGCTCTCGGCGGCGCTTGGGCGCGCTCCCACGCGGCGCCGGCTGCTGGGCCGCTGTCCCCTGTGCTCCCCGCGCGCGTCGCCGGCGGCGCCTGGCCCGAGCCGGACAGCAGGAGGCTGCCCCGGGAATGGGCGGGCTCAAGTGGCCTCCGCGGCCGCTCCTGTGTATTATTGTTACTCAGGCTATTTCCTGTTTGGAGGCTTGGGAGAAATAAAAAATATATCCAAGGTGGGGCGCAGAGGGCGTAGGGCAGCGGCGAGCCCGAGTGGCCGCTCAGAGGGGACGAGGGGGCAGCGCCTGTCACCTGCTTCCTCCAGACCCAGAGGGAGGAGACTCAGCTTACTGCTGCGTTACTTCGGGGTGTCGAGAGGGGCCAAGGGGGGACCTCACACACGCCACGGAGCGGCGGGGCAGGGGCTGCGGCCGCGGGGACCGCCTAGCCACTCCAGCCAGCGCGCCCACTAAGACCCTTCTCTGCAAACTGCGTTGAGCTTTCTTCCCGCGCACGGCGAGCGGGATGCGTTGCGCTTCTTGCATTTTTTCTGAGCGGGGCAGAGCCCACAACCTTGGCCGCTCGGGAGACGCTCTAAGCAACTGAGCACCGGGCCAGGGTCCTGTGCTTTCTTCACTCGTGCCCTGGTCGGTTTTGTAATCCTCGCCCGGGTTGTGCGCTTGGCCCGGCACTCTTGTTCAAAACACTACAGGCGGGACCGTCGTGGGCCACTGTGTGTGTGTGTTTGGTGCTGTTGGGGTCTTTGTTTTGTTGGCGGGAGTGGATGGGAAGCAGGTTAACGATGATGGTGGAAAGTTAACTTTTAGGCTCCGCTTCCGTTCCCCTCCCCCACCCGCCTCACCCTTAGCGGGGATCACCGGGACCGAGGCCCTAATCCGGAAATACCGGTTCCTCCCGCTGGGACAATAGGTGAGGCCGGGAGTGCTGGCCTGAGAGCCTGCTGCGTCACAGCCGGAGCCCTGCCCCGCCGGGAGGGCACAGTCTTCCTAGTGCCCAAGCCTGCACCTGGCAAGCAGGTGCTCCTTTCACTTAGTCTTGTTAAAAATCCTAGTAAGGTGATGAGGAGTCATTGTTTTAATGCGTCCGGAGTTTCAGTTTGGGATGATGAAAAAGTTCTGGAAATGGATGGTGGTGTTGGTTGCAGAACAATGTGAATGTACTTAATGCCACTGAATTGTATGCTTAAAAATGGTTACTTTAATGTTGTGTCTACTTTACCACAGTGAGAAATATTTGGTACGGTCATGCCCTCATTCATTCTAGACAACTCTGCTTCCAACGGCCAAGCCCTCCTGGCCTCCTGCCTCCAGGAACCTTTGCCGGAAGTAATGGAATGAACAACAAACTCAAGTTCATTTACTCTAGACTTCTGAGCGTACCTATTAACAAATCATTCCAGGAGGTGGGTCGATTGAGCCTAGAAGACAGTACAATCTTTAAAAAGATGAACAGTAGTGCTAGCAACATGATTCAGCATACAGTATGCTGCTGTTCACCTAAGAAAGTAGGCACACATTCATGTGTTTACTTTTTTTTTAATAGAAAGATAAATAAAATGTTATCTATGGCAGCGAGGAAAAAGAAAGCACAAGAACAGGAGCTAGAGTTCTCTGACTATATCTTGTTTTGTAGATTTGACTTTGGAATGATGTCAATTTTACATAATATGAAAAAATACAAAAATTTAAAAAGCAAAATTCAACAAATGAATGTAGTTCTCAATCTGGTGCCCTACCCATGTAACAGGAAATTATGTCAGATGACTTTAAAACACAATTGCTTCACTCTACATCCCTTAGGTGTCTACTCCGAAGGATGCAGAGAAGGTTAAAAACAGACCGCTCTCCAGTAATCACAGTGTTGGTAGTAAGTAATTATGTTAATGACCTTAAGCATTAAGTTTTTCAGTGTAAAAGATAAATATAGAAATCAAAGAAGTTAAGCAATATTAAATTGGAATTAGAATTAGCATTTAGAACTCCTTTTTCTTGAAAAAAAATTCAAGGTCTATTTATTCCACATGCCCAACAAACAAGGCCCAACCTGCTAAGCGGTCACTGCAACAAGTCCTAGGTGGCCTCTGTCTAATTCATGCAGGAACAGCCTGAAATAGCCTTATCTCCTACCTCCTCCTGGGGCTTCTCTGTTAAGGCCAGTGTGGGGATCCACGGAAATCCAGGTGCCCATATATCACTACCTTCAGCAAGGGTCTGTGAGTTCATGCTCCATGTTCTGAACTTCTACCAGTGGAGGACGGGAGCTGATCGATATTCCCCCCTTTCCCCACCAAGATTAACTGTCCTGAGACTTAGTCTACATCACTTCTTAGAAATCAAGTCACACAAAATGGATCAATCAGGTGCCTGAAGCAGCAGCCTACTGGGAGAGACTCCCTTGAATGGGCTCTCTGCTCAGGCCCTCACTTCCTTCCCTAGCTCCTCAACAAAGCCTGTGTCCCTAGTCTCTGCTTCTCTGGAAATCCAAGCTAAGACCTGTATAATCTTTATCTCAGAATAACTCAATAGTTGGTGAGAAAATTATTCTAGCTAATAAATAAGGGATGGCAAAATTTGAATATCAGCATTTTCCCAAACCCTAATAAAATAATGGATCAAGGCAGTAGACATCAATGACCACTAACATCACAGAAAAGATCACCAGACATTATGTGCCATCTGATGGACATATACAACACCACAAATGACCCATTCTTGTCCCCCTAAAAAGAACCCTGAGTCTGATCAAGCTTCTAGATCCAGCTGCCAGCTTATAGGGACTGTTGGGCTAGAAGAGTGTGTTAAACAGCACTACTACTGGGGGATGATCAACAAAATCCAGAATGTGGGAAACTCGTAAAGACAAATGGCCCACTTTCCTCAACAAGTAGTGAGGCATTAAAAATGATGTAGGGGAGAAACCCTTAGACTCATAGACTAAAGTAATGTCAGTGAAATACAATGTGTATTTCGTGTTTTGGTCCTGACTCCAACCAACCAACCTCTGAAAAAGTTGATGAGATATGTGGGGAAAACTTAATATTTCCCAAATTAGGAAAAAATTAGGAAAAATTTTAAATATGTTAATCCACGCCACTGATTTAATCTAGTATACGGAGTAGCTGTTGCTACTCACATGTGTTTAGGTGGCTTACTTATTTTATATCTATACAGATGAATATATGCATAGGTACAAAACTAAAATATCTGTTTCATTTCTTTCTGTGTGTGAAATGAACATTTCAAAGAAGACTTGGGTTTGGGGTTCTCTCCAAATGTGTTCAGGTGGGAAGAAAGGGACTTTGGCTGGCACAGCTGGCATCTGGTGTTATCTTTGTTTCTTCCACCCACTCTTTTCATTCTGGGTACATGCTGTATGTATTCCTTTGTGCTTTCCTGTAACCAGCAAAACAGCACTTTCAGTAACTAATAAACATTTCCACTCCGAAGACTAAACATTTCAAAATCTGCTCAGAGAAATAAAAAGAGACGCCTCCATGGGCCACAGGGGTAGTGCTGTGAAAAATGGGGCAAGAACTCTGGCTTCTGCCTTAGAGCTCAGCAGAGGTGCCCTCCCCGCCGCTGGCACCAAGGCAGTCCCGCAGAAACCATCCTGCCCGCCCCAGAAACAAAGCCCTATTCTGCTGCCTCTTGTGACAGGGAGCTCTTGTGTTCTGCGACCTGAGGTTCTGAAACTGATACTTGTGCTTCACCTGCAGACTGGACAGACAGGAGAGGGAAAGGGTCAAATCACAGTCTAAAGTGGGGCACTTGCCTCGATCTGACAGGTGTTTTCTTTACTGGTAATAGGGGCACCGCAGAGCCTCAGAAAGAGCCTTGTTCCTAGCCTTGACTTTGCTATGTGCTGCCTGTGTGATCCCGAGTTTTGCACTTGACTCCTCTGAGTCTCATCCTCAGTCTCCTCCCTCTTTGACCCAGCAACTCTATTTCTAGGTATCCATCCCTCTCACCCCCAGTACTCACTCAGTATTAAAAGAAATATGTTCAAAAAAGTTTATTCCTCTATGTTGGAATAGCAAAAAAAAAATGTAATTGAATGACAGAAAGAATGGCTGGATATGCAATGGTACTACATTCATACAGTGTACCAAATGTATTTTGGTCCCATTACAGAATTTATCAATAAAACATCACCAGTGCTTCAGAAGATGCCACATGCTTCCAAATCCTAACCACCCCGCCCCCCTGCCCCATTCATTTCAAGGCAATTACTACCTTAAATTATGCAGTCAATTTTTTAAAACTTTTACCAAAACATGTAATCTTCCTAAACAATATATTGTTTGGATTTGCTTTCTCTGAGCTTTATAGAAATAGACTCACACTGCATGTAGTCGTCTGCAACCAGCTCTTTAAATTGCAAATTACATCTCTTAAGATTTATTCAGGTTGTTGAGTATAGCTATATTTCATCCAAATTTAATGCTATGTTACATCCCATTTCCATGTGGGGACTAGATTTTCTTTTGGATAAAAAGATGCCCACCCTCAAGCAGACATTTGCTTTCTTGGTGAACTTTGAAGAGAAGATGGCAGATCATCGGAAGACCAGAATTTGTAGACAACGGGAGTGATGCTTCTTTCCACCCACCAGAGAAACACATGTATCATCTCATGTCATTGGGGGTTTTAACTTCTAAGTATGTTTGGAGTTCTTCACTGTCCTAGTCTTCCCACTGCTTTGTATTTTTGAAGTTTTTCCTACGTAAAAATAAGGGGGCATGGAATTGAAATGACATCTGGATGTCTTCTTGGCTTTCATTCGGGGGCAGGGGTCACAACTTTATAGGTATATCTGCTGACTGACTTTGAGAGATGCTCTCCATCAGTTAAAAACAGTAAGCTAGTCTATATGAACCAATATGCAAAGTTCTCCAAGACATGTTGCTAAGGAAAGAGACAAGCTACAGGACAATACATAATGTACGCATCGAACACACACACACACACACACACACACACGCAACTGAGTAGAAAAAGAGCTGGAAGGATGCACAGCACCTTGGCAGTGGTGTTAAATGGAAATGTGAGTGGGAAAGGCTGTACTTTAGGGGCACTGGGAACAGTGGTGAAGACAGATTGGCACATTTTGGGTGCTCTTTTGAGTTTACTTGAAAACAAAAGTAAAACAAATGCATGAGATGGACTAGAAGGTCTACCAGGTATCTTCTGGTTGACTCTGGTCCTAATGGGATGGAGGACTTCTGTCTTGATGGGAACTTGGTGTGAGGTCTTGGTCACAGTGCCCTGGTGCTTACTTCCTGGAGACTAAATGGGGACACCGCAGCTCTCAGAGACAGGCGCCGGCCTTGGGTGCATGGGTCATGTGACTGCTGAGTGCTCTTAAAACACTCTTTTCCCTGGCCTCATCCCTACTCATACCTGTCAGGTGGAGATTCCCCAGTAAGAGTCCCAATAATTCATATGGGATTCTTCCACCTGTAGCTATCAGTCACAGTGTTTAGAAGAAGGGCAAGAGGAGTAGCCAAAGATGATCCATTCTCCATTCCCAGCAATTACTGGGTAATTACTTTGATCCCCTTTAACAAGCTTTATGGTCCATGTTCTTTGGTGTGATACCTTAATTCGTGCAATTTATAACCTCCCGTCTAGAGCCAAGGGTTACCTCTAGATTCATTGTTTCTGTGGCCAAAGCTTTGGAAGTTTTGCTAAGAAACTATCAGTTCAAGTAAGTGGCATACTGCCTGCTTTATGGCATTCAACATTACTTATTTGGACTTTGACAAACAGCTCGTAAAGAAATAGTACTTTCTGTTGATCACTTGTTAACAGTCCAAAGATCACTGTAATTTTGCTCAAGCCTCTGCTGAACACTCGTTCTAAACACACACAAAGAACATCGTTTGGCGGCCCTGAGATTGCCTATGAATTACCAGGGAGAAAGATGGAGATAGAAATATATACATACAGATATATAAAGATAGAGATATATAGATATGGGTAGAGATAAATTCATTAAAAGACTTTGTAGAAAACAAGGACATGATTACTTACAGTGTGTCTAATGTAAAAACCCCCTTTCTCATTATGATTCTTAAAAAGCTGTAAATAATAAAATAATAGTTATTACAAGCAAAATT
This sequence comes from Macrotus californicus, assembly GCA_007922815.1. Taxonomy (NCBI): domain Eukaryota; kingdom Metazoa; phylum Chordata; class Mammalia; order Chiroptera; family Phyllostomidae; genus Macrotus; species Macrotus californicus. The sequence goes on along the minus strand of VMDR010012541.1, from coordinate 15,071 downwards.
GTATAGACCAAGATGTATGGGACACTCATAGAAATTAGAAGCCAAGAGACAGCTGAATTACACCTGTCCTTATTATGCATCGGGTGGTCATTAAGGGACATGGCTGAAATGATGGCTTACACTTTAATGGGCACCGATTTGTCACAGTATGCCTGTGACACTAAACTGAGGTTGTGTAAGCACACTAATTGATTAGGAGATTCTCCCACTTAAATCGATTGCGACAATTTAAAACCACAACCAAAGCCATGGTAGATGAGGGCATGGTGAAACTGCTACATTGGTGTTGCCATTGTAAACTGCTCCTGGCTTTCGCCCTGGCCAGTGTGGTTCAGTGGACTGAGTGCCGGCCTGTGAGCTGAGAAGTCGCTGGATGAGTTCCCAGTCAGGGCACATGCCTGGGGTGCCAGCCAAGTCCCCAGATGGGGGCGTGCAAGAGGCAACCAATTGTTCTCTCCCTCCCTTCCTCCTTTCCTCCCTTCCCTTCTCTCTAAAATAAATAAATAAATAAATAAATGATAGACAGATAGATAGATAGATAAATAAAAATAAACTGTTCCCACCTTTCAAAAAGCATTTTCATAAAACGCATCAAGACATAAAAAAATGCCCAAATCATTTGTCCCTGTCATTTTACCCTGGGATCCCTATCATAAGCCCAGACGCAAGAAAACTATACGCACAAAACTTTTCTTTCTTGTTTTTTTAAGAAAGATGTTTTTAAAAGATTTTATTTATTTATTATTTTTTTTTAGAGACAAGGGAAAGGAGGGAGAAAGACAGGGAGAGAAACGCCAATGTGTGGTTGCCTCTCACGTCCCCTGTACTGAGGACCTGGCCCGCAACCCAGGCCTGTGCCCTGACTGGAGATCGAACTGGCGACCCTTTGGTTTGCAGGCCTGTGCTCAATCCACTGAGCCACACCAGCCAGGGCTGCACAAACCTTTTCATCAACACATTATTCATAAGAGCAAAAAATAGAAAACTGGAAATATTCCACAATGAAGGGAAAGTTAAGTAAATTAAGTCCTATTCACTAAAAGGAACATTATGTAGGCGTACACGTGTTAACTATGACCTACGCAGCAATATTTACTCAGCCAACAAACGTGTACTGAGCCAGCTTTACTCTCTCATAAGCACCGGAGACACCAAGATGAACAAACAATGGAGGTTTTACCCTCCCGGAGCTTGTGGGTAACAGGTACTTCCAATGTAATATTCAGTGTAAATGACAGAATACAAAAGTCACATACTGTGATTACCACTCTGCAAGGATGAAATGCAGAGGCCGCAGAACTAGAGCAAAGCTAAACTAAAACGCCAGCTGAGTTTTGTCTGGGGCAGTGACAGAGAGGATGCTCACCTCCCTGTCATCACTTTACAGATTGCGTTCAGTGCTTTTAAGTCGAAATACTGCCCAGCACACATCACTGGTGGGGATGTGAAATGAGGCATGCCTTCTGGAAAATAGTTTGGTTTTTAAGAAAAATACTAAAATAAACATGCAGCTATCATATAACCCAGGGATTCACTCTTAGGAATTTCTTCCAAAGAACTGGAAGTTTATCTTCACAGAGAAAGTTGTACATAAATGTTCGTAACAGCTTTATTGGTCATAGCCAAAAAGTGGAAACAACCCAGATGTCAAAAAAATTAAAATATTGTGAGATGTATAGAAACTATTGCCCTGGCAGTGTGGCTCAGTTGGTTGGGCGTCATCCTGCAGACTTAAAAGTCATGGGTTCGATTCCCAGTCAGGGCACGTGCCTGGCTTGGGGATTGGATCCCCAGTCAGGGTGCATATTCTAAGAGGCAACTGATCTGTGTTTCTCTCTCACATTGATGTTTCTCTCCCCCTATTTCTCCCTCCCTTTCCCTCTCTCTAAAATCAAAAAGCATGTCCTTGGGTGAAAATTATCTAAAAGGAAGAAAGATACACAATTGCTAGCTGAAAAAAGCAGAATAACGAACAGTCTGTATAGAACAGCTCTAGCTCTGCACACACAGGAACAGGGACTGAAAACAACTGTGCAAAAGGAAGAGTATTATGAAAAGCAGTAGGATCTGAGCTAGTGCACTTTTATTTTTAACCATTTCTGTTACTGCTGTTGGTTCAGAGTCTTGTAACAATGTGCACCAGTACTTTGAAGAGACTTGGAGGAGTCTCCTCCTCTACCAAGTCCAAGAACTCCAGAGAGAGGCACGTGGTACAGGAGACAGAGCGTGCACGTTGGAGTCCCGCAGACCTGGGCGTACACCCCAGGGTGGTCACTTTCCAGTTGTGTGACTGAGGTAAGCTCACCGGACCTCCTTGAACCTCTTTTCCCTTTTAAAAATGAGGATAACAGCCCTGGCTTGGTGTGGCTCAGTGGATTGAGTGCCAGCCTGAGAACTAAAGTGTCGCAGGTTCGATTCCCAGTCTGGGCAAATGGCTGGGTTGTAGCTGGGTCCCTGGTGGGAGGGAGGCAAGAGGCAACCACACATTGATGTTTCCCTCCCTCTCTTTCACCCTCTCCCCACTCTATAAAAATAGATAAATAAAATAAAATAAATAAAAATGAGGATAACATTACCTGCCTCGTAGATTGTTGTTAGGGTTAGAAATTATATATCTACGCACACAGAGAAAAAAATCTAGAAGGATACTGTATCAGGACTGTGATCAGCCACAAAGATGAGTCTCAACCGTAGTGGCCAAACAAGATAGGCCTTCATTTCACTTCACATCCCAGAACATTTGGAGGCGGGCAGCCCAGTTGTGGTATAGAGACCCAGATTAAAGCAGGGGCAAGGCTTTTCCCGTTTTTTCACCCCTGGCATTCTTGCCTGTGGTTTTGACTCTCACAGATCCAGCATGGTCCCCCCACCTCAGGCACCTAGTGGATGGTGTAGGCAAAGGCCCGTGCCAGCTGTAAGCTTTTCTGCTTACATCAGTCAAAATTGAGTCCTAAGGCTATTGCTAGTTACACATTCAACATATACGCACATACATATTCTAGCCTGTAAACTCTTTTTTTTTTAAATATATTTTATTGATTATACTATTACAGTTGTAAACTCTTTATAGAGAAAGCACAGTGCCCCATAACATGTGCTCGATAAATGTGTTAAATTGAAAAATTGAATTGTGTCTCCATCAAGGTATGGTTTCCTGTATGAATAAGTCAAAAATAAGTCAAGAATATTACATTTATTTACTTAATATGACTGAATGCTCTTGTCAAGAAAGTTCTGTATGTCCCTTCACCAGTAAACACCCACAGTGAGGAAAAGCCAAAAAGCTACTAACCTGGCTCCCAAGTCATCCTATGAACCGCATTTTCCAGGTTGCTTTGCCTTGCTCTGGATAATCTGAAACCTAGGAGGCAGACCCCAGAGGAAGTCCAGTGTGTGGCCTCTTTGGAGAGCATGGTCCACACGCTCCCTCAGAGGTGGAGCACCTGCAGGTGCCACGTAAAAAGTTCCGGAAGAACTACGTCTCCAGTGTGGGCCTGACCTCTGTTAGGCAGCCATGAATGGGAGAGATTGTACTGAGAACTGAAGAGTCACTAAAATGAGGTGCTGAGTTAATTAGCCTTACCCATGTTTCCCAAGGCAACAAGGCAACAACCCCCTTAGGATCCTGGGTAACAAGATCCTTTCAAACTCACTTGGGAGGTATCAGTTGCCTGTGGCCTGCACCTGCCTTGCTGGATATGATTCATAGGGTTTTGCCTTCTGGTTAGCCAGATAAAAACATCCAGCAGATGCATAATAGTTCTTTCTTGTGTGTTTTCAGGTCCCACTGATATACACTAATAGCCCCCAACAAAGTACCTCCTACTACAGACACACCCGCTGTGTGTGGAAGGATGTGATGCTGAGCAATTCATTCCTGCTCAGATCCAGAGTCTTGATTCACAGCATCATAGTCACTCATGAGATTCGTTCAAGCAATAGCTCGCTTTTTGGAATTATGCAGAGGAAGTTCATACAGGTCCACAATTCCTTAGCTGCAATTCTGAAACTTCAGATTTTTGCCTCTGAAACCAAACGTTTGGTGCTTAAACTAATTTGGCAGTAAAATCTGACCTGAACTGATGATGTCAGCCTATTTATGACCCTTCCTTATTCTACTTGGTACAAATAATCATACATTTCACTGGGAATATATCCATGGGTTTAATTATGGTGTACCACCCTGGACTCTGCTGGAAGTGTTAAGTCATGCCACACAGCGTGTACACCATATTTCTGGAAAACTCCGAATTCCATAACATGTGGCCCAAGGGTTGCAGATGAAGGACGGTGGACCTGTAAAATGAAGCCTCAGGGCGATGGGCAGTTATTGACGGATTGGTTGTTCAGCACGTCACAGTGCACTTGCAGCGCCGAGGTGAACTGTAGGCTCTGCTTTCCCCGCCCAAACATACACTATATCCAGCTCTAACTACTGCATGCTGTATCAGCCTTGTGCAGATTTCTGGAGATCTGTTATCACACTCTCCAACCTCTGCACTACGAATTTGCACTGGCTCTGTCTGTACGGGCAAGGGCTGCCCCTCCTACGGGCAGGACAACTCCACTTCCTCTTACTGCTTTTCCAGTCGTAAGAAAACAAGCATCCACCTGAGGCAAACACAGTCAGGTTTCTCTGCAGATTTCCAGGGAAGGGAAATTAGAAAGCAACTTTTTTTTTTTTCTTTTGTGCATTGCCTAATTTCCTTTGCGTGGCTGGGGCACATGACTTGGTTTTGTGACTCCTGTACATACTACCACAGCAAGCTCATTTTTTAAATATCCAAAATAAGTCAGAAGTCATGATGTGGATCTTTCATTGAATGGGAGCCAGGTGCGGACTGTAGAACACATGAAGGTGTCATGGATGACAAAATTATTAGATTGGACGAATGGGTTAAGGTCTAAAGGTATTTCTGTTGACCACAGAGAGGAGAGAATATAGTATAGACATTCCCCTGTTGTTCTCTGTACCCAGAAAAATGGAATGTACTCAATAATGTATGACTCAGACGAAATATACCAATAGGCCAAAGGGCATTTCAAAGAAAGCTCGTGACTTCTTACTCACATCTGGTGGAAGAAAGTCCTGTAACTCAAAAAGGAAACTCAGACTTCACAGACTCATACATTTGCCCTCACAGCCACCACTTAGTCTTTGGTGTGAGATCCCAGGACAGATACGAAAGCCCTACCAGGACTGAGATCTTGTGCCTAGCACTACATTTTCTGTCTTTTCATGGGTCTGGGTTGGCCTCTCTACTAAATGAATTACTTCTGAGAGAAAGTAATTCTCCTTTGTACCCTTAGGTGAGGGGGCAGGTTTTGGCTACAACAAATCTTATTGTATCAATGCTCACCTGGGCTGTGGGGATAGTCTCACTGTGCCGAGGGCCTGGAACATGCTTCCCTGAGCTCAAAGCCCATTCTAACTCTTTTTTTTTTTTTAAAGATTTTATTTACCATTCTAACTCTTTTTTTTTTTTTAAGATTTTATTTACTTCCAGAGAGAGGGTAAGGGAGGGAGAAAGAGAAGAAGAGAAATATCAATGTGCGAGAGAAACATCAATGTGCAAAACAACACTGATTGGTTGTCTCTTGCACACCCCCAACCAGGGACCTGGCCCCCAACCCAGGCATGTACCTTGACCAGGAATTGAACCGGTGGCCTTTTGGTTTGAGTGATAACACCCAACCCACTGAGCCACACCAGTCAGGGCCTGTCCTCGCTCTTTATTCAGAGTTCTGCTCGGAGGCTACTGTGTTAGAGAAGCCTTCAACTATTCTGCCTGAAAGAACTCCACCTCAACAAGTTCTGGAAATGGATGGTGGTCATGGCCACACAATGTGAATGTAATGCCACTGAATTTGTACACCTACACCTAAAAGTGGTTAACGTGGTAACTTTCGTGTCGCGTATATTTCACTACAATAATAATTTTTAAAAAGAGGAAGAACTCTACCCAGCACACTCTATTCTTCTCACTTTCTTCATTTTCCTTCTTAGCACTTATCAGTACCCGACAACGTCGACTCACATGTCTGTTGTCGATATTCCCCCAGAAGAAAGGACGCTGCAGGAGAGCAGGTCTTTCACTCGCTTTCTTCACTCTTACAGTTGTGATGCCCAGGACAGCCCGGGATGCACTGTAAATACTCCTGATTTTCTGAAGGAGTGAATGAGAGTGAGCAAGTCAGCTAGGTCTCAGCCTAGTTTCTCTCCATCTAACCCAGTCATCCCAAACATCGACGCTGGAGTTATCTGGGTTATCTTTTTAAAACATGGATCTGCTGTTATTCCCACACCCCAAAGTTCTCCAAGTTTAGAAGAAAAAGAAACACTACTTTTAAAAAGAGAAGAAATAGTAAGTGCTAGCCACGAAATGTTACATGCATAAACCATCAGAAATAACTTCCTGATTTCTCTACAGGCCAAAGTCTCATATAAGACTTAATAAAAATATCAGGTCATAAGCACACCCACAACACCCTAAATTCAACAAAACAAAACAAAATTCCTCAAACTAGCTGTAGCTTTATACTAACTGTGGCAGAAGGTCCAATTTTGTTAATTTAATCCTCACCCAAGGATATGTTTATTGCTCTTAGATTAATCTGAGAGAGAGAGAGAGAGAGAGAGAGACATTGATGTGAGAGAGAAACACTGGTAAGTTGCTTCCTGTATGTGCTCCGAATAGGGGGTCAGACCCACAACCTAGGTATGTGCCCTAAACAGAAATCAAACCTGCAACCTTCTGGTGCATGGACGGTGCTCCAATCAACTGAGCCGCCCAGGCAGGGCAGTCCATGCAAACAGACTGCATGACACTTTAATTTCTCTGAATGTAACAGTTCCAGTACAATAATGAATAAAGCCATGTAATCTGCACGCATGTCTCCTCATACCCCAAAGTCCCTGCATGGAGCAGAGAGGCGGAGCATGATCCAGCTCCTTATCTACAGGCTCATGGCCTCTTCACCTAACACCCATCTATCTTTTCCATCCCCTCTCCGCCCAATGTCCCCGCACTCCAGCAACAGTAGACTTCTCTACTCACTCTGTGAGATCCACATTCTTCCCCACTCACCTCTGCTCAAATATCTCCCTGATCGAGAGGGCCCCCACTCTCCCCCCAGCTGACCCCTTTCATGGAGTGTCTTTATCTCCCACCCCTCTCCACCAGCCCCAGTTGGACTCATCCCTCAAGGCCTTCTCTTCCAGTCTCCCCCTGAATCAAAGGCAACTGCTAATTTCCTTCAGCTCCTATGGCATTTGATCTTAGCCTTTTTTTGAGCACTATTTGGGGTTTTGGATCAAGACACCTGTGCCTCTGCCTCTCTTTCCAACTGTCAACTGTGAGAGGAACGTGGCAGTGTACACAATAGCGGCTCAAAACGAGTTTGTCGGAATTAATTTCTTGTTACGTGCGCCTCCAGGACTTTGCACTCAACACATTTGGGCACTCTCTCGAGGCTATTTCTCAACTCTAGGCGTGGAGGCTGGGGGCTGTCAGGCCAGAACACGACAGAGCCGGCTGTGACTTCTCGGTAGGTGCCCATCGGCGGAGAGAAGGAGTGTGTGCTCACCTGATTGAGCCCTTGGGCCTGGTGGGATTTCTGAGGGAGTCCGGAAGGCCGATGTTTCCTGTGTGTCATCGCAGGGACAAAGGGCTTCTGAGAAGCGGATCCTGAAACTGGGGAAGGCACAGCTTTGTTGGTGTTTGGCTTTGAGTCAGTGTGGAGAGAGAAGTCAGTTTCCACCCACAGGGAACCCTATTGTCTGGTCTGCGTCACCACAGACATCTATCTATCTCGAGTGGGAGGGTCCCACCAGGGGCTGGCGGAGGATTTGATGGAGATGAAGTGAAGACTCAGGGTGCGAGCTGCGATTTCTCATGCACAGAACTTGGCGGATTTCTGGGTTAGGAGGGAGCAACCAAGAACTCAGGCGGAGGTCTTTTTGATAGAGCGATTCAAAGCTCCTCTAACGTAGTAGCCTCTGAAAGAAGCATTTTTTTAAATTTGTTTACGTTACTTGAGGTTTATCATAGATAGCAAAATTAAAAATAACAACAAAAAACCCTACAACTGTCCAAAACAAATTCACTTCTATTGCTGTACGGATAGCTTTCCTAAACCCTCTTTCTCTTCCCAGTACTCCCGACAGAGCCTCACCAACCCTGAGCAGAAGGAAATGTAGGAAGTAGCAGGTATGGTGACAAATCAGTGACCATGAGAACTGGGTTTCTATCCCAGCTTTGCCTGGGACTGGTTGTGTGACCTCAGTTCACCTTTCTGGGCCTCAGTTTTCTTATCAATAAAATGAGAGTTGGACAAGTGCAGAGTAAAACCCTAGCTCTGAAAATGGCAATAGGTGCTCCCCAAATGGAGTTCTGAATCCAGAGGTCTGGGAAATTCTGAGCCAGCTAGGCTTCTCCACAGAGGGCTTCTCAGACGTGTGCACTGTGATTTTTCAAGAGGGAGAGAGGCAGTGCTGTGCGTCCCAGGTTTCCTTGGCCACGGGACTCTTCTATTCCCATAGAACCCGTGGGACTCACTTGGGAAGAGGCTGGAGTAGAGAATCTCCAAATTCAGTTTCAGAGCTTCTCTTCCCCTTCCAAGCCTGGCCTCACTGTGACTTCTCTGGCTGTTCTACGTTGTTTCACACACGTCCTGTTGTGTCCCGTTGGCTTAGCTCCTAGTGATCGTCTTCTCAGCACACATAGAATAAACGGGCTCTCTTCATTTCCCTGAAAATCTAGATCAGGGGTGTCAAAGTCATTTTCACTGGGGGCCCCATCAGCCTCACAATTGTCTTCAAAGGGCCAAATGTAATTTTAGGACTGTGTAAATGTAACTACTTCTTAATAGTTAAGTGAGAGCTCAGTGCTGCCACCGGGTAGAAAGAAGGTGCCGGGCCTGATAAAACTAGGTGGAGGGCCAGATTCGGCCCACGGGCCTTGTGTTTGCCCGCTGTGATCTAGATCCATCATTAATTGTCAAACAGTAAAAATTGTGTGACTGTTTGAAAAAACACAAGCACTATGGGAAAGAACCAGAAAATAAAAATTTACCCTCCTCCTTACTACTCAGAAATAATTCTAACAAAGCATTCATTAACAGAGGGCTCTACAACTGGCCATATTTTGTGTATCTATCTACTTATATATTGCTTCAATTACAAATGTACATGGCAAAAGTTTTAACACAGATTGAAATTTTAGAACTCCTATATTTCTAAAACTTTGAGTAAAGGCCTACTAATTAGGGTTGTTGTGATATTTAGGTGGAGGGAGTTGTTATAGATCCAATTGTGCCACAATGTGTTGAGGTCCTAACCTCTAGAACCTCAGAATATGGGCTTGTTTGGAAATCCCGTCATTGCAGAGGTAATCAGTTAAATTCAGGTGAAGCCCTCCTGGAGTAGGAGGGTGGGCACCTGATCCAGTATGACTGCTGTCCTTGTAAGAAGATGGCCACATGAAGACAAAGAGAATTGGAGGGAAGAAAACCACGTGACGAAGGAGGCAGAGATTGCAGTTGTGCAACTGCAAGCCAAGGAATGACACCAAAGCCAAGGAGGCACGAGCAGACTGTCCCCTAACATAATCTAAAGAGCATCTGGCTGCAGACAGCACGGGCACTGGGCCTGGGAATGGAAAAACACCTGGGAGCCAGGAAGCCAAGTTAAGACCGGGCGGCCAGAAGGAACATGGGATGAGCTGAAGAAAAAATATCACCACCTCTCCACTCCATGTTCAAAAAAATGCAGAATCGTATCTCCCTACTAACAGCTTGCTTTTCTCACCCTAACATGGTGAGAAAAATTCCGCAAGCCTGCCCTTTTCAAAATCCCACTTTGAAATCCTGCTTTGTCCTGAGCTAATAAAAGCAGCCAAGCAGAGCCGGCCTCCAGTCAGTTCAGAGGATCTTTCTTTCCTCTGTGCTGCCTCCCTGATGCTTGAGTGCAAGCTTAATAAAACCTGTCTGGAAATTTCTCTGGGCTTTACTCTCAATTTCTATCTTGGGGAACCCCCAAATCCCAATGCCAGTAACAAGAGGGTGAATGAAATCTCCCCCGGATCAATGGAGCACCAGCCTGGATATGTCCCACCCTCAACCAGGTGCCAAGCCATGAAAACCGTTACCCAGTGTCGCAAGTGTATGTTCGTGATATAGTCGTTCCTATAGCCCAGGCCCTGGTCACCACAGGGAGTGTCTGACCTGGGCCTTCAGAACCCAAAGGGCTGAGCTGCCCGTTTGACAACCAGACCTACGGTGCCACCACCACCGAGAAATAACAGGGAGCCCACACAGGTGACTATGTTATTCACTCGGACTTTATTAATGGAGGGTTGCTCAGTTTTTATTAATGTAGATTCAACCCAAATTTATACTAACCTAATAACAATAGTAATTATTTAAATAGTAATATTACATGAGAGAATTGGGGGATAACGAACCTGAGTCCCAGAGTCTCAGTCTGCAGGTCCGGGAGACAGCACAGTGGGCAAGGGAGGTGTCAGCGTCTTACACGGAAGCATCTCCGGAGCCAGGTGGGCAGCAGGGCAGATGAAGTCCTCAGTCCAGCAGGGCAGAGCCTCCGGTGGCCGATGCCGAGGGAGATCGGTGTGGTGTGGAGCAGCACTCTGGGGTGTGGGGCTCAGCTGTCTCGGCAGTGGTTTGCAACCTACCTCAGTTACACCTTGTGGGTCCTTTACTCCACCCTTCTGGGTCTCCTGATAAGTGTCTCGGCACCCCCGATGGCAAGTGGAGGCTTTCCCCAAGAGCCCATCTACGGGTGGTCCCGCTCTGCAGTTATGGCTGTCCTACTCACATGTGCAGATATCATAGGTGTGTCTGCTTGCCAGATGTGTCTGGTGTGACTTAGGTAGTGTCCCTCTTGAACCAAAGTGTCATGGCTGACTGGCAGCCATCTTGGTTGACATGAGTGACTCCACTTCGTTTTATATACTTTATGTTATTTTGTAGGACCAACGTCATGTTATTGGTCCTGCTTTCCACACCCAGCTCACTCTCTACTGTTCCAGTTCCTCCTACCCACCACTTGCTTGGGACCAGAGGATCTACTTAAAATGCACAGCTACTAGGTAGAATGATCTCCAGGGTACACTGTACAGAAAACAAACAATCAAACAAAAAGCAAACCCAAGATGCAGAACGGTTTAGATACTGTACTGTATACCACAGGAAACCTGTCAAGCTCTGGGGAGGCCTGCGTGGCAGGCTTACAAACTTAGAGACCTAATGTAACCACAAAGGGTGGTCTGAAATGAAAGCTTATTAACTAAAAGCAGGTCACGGTGGGCAGTCATTGCCGTAGGCTAGAATCTTCTGTGACAAAAAGTCAATCTGTACCTTAATTGAGCCTGTCTATTGTCTTTTTGCATCTATGATAACCTATCTTTGGCATGTCAGGTAACTTCCATTTTTTCCAAACGCCCTGGGCACAACCACCACACCAGAGCAGAGACCACAAACCCCCCATTGTTACTGTTGTCATGTTAATTGTTGACTGTTGACTGTCCTGTACCCCTGATAAAAGATGAGTCTATCATTTCACCTTTTCATCCAATCCCAGAGTCCACCCTCCTCCCCTGCCCCTTTGTTTTCTCCTGCCTCCCTAATCTATCATCAGTGGATTTCATGTAATCCCCTCATGCCTCCTCTTTTGACTATAATGTATAAAATAAGGTGCAAAACTGACATTTTCCAGAGCATTTTCTCAATCCGTTGAGGTTTTACTTCCCAGCAATTGTCGTCAGTTTGACTCAAATAAACTCATAAAAATTCTTACAGGTTTGGACACTTTTATGTTGACACTAGCTTTTATAATTTAAAAATCCCTCTCACAGATGCGTGTATAAATATGAGGTCTCTGTAGGCTATGGTACACACTCGTTTCATAGGGCATTTACTCGCTTACTTTCCTACTTCCACGAGGCCACGGCTTCCTGGAGGGGAATGAATGTGAGTGTTCACCTTTGTGTCCTAGCACGTGGCTTGGATCAAGTAAGAAATCACAAAAATCAGTTGAATAAATGAAAAATAAAGGCAAAAACACTGTGCTGAACACTTTCCTTGCCTCAGTTAAATTTACTAAGCCAATTTTTAAAATAGAAACACAGATCTTTCAAGGGTGTATGTCACTTCCTACCTCTTTAAAGATTTTTTTTTTTTTAAATCAGGAAGAGCCAGAGGCAAAAAAAAAAAAAAAAAAAAAGTCAAGAAATTTTACACACACACACACACACACACACACACCCTCCCAAACATCTAATTAGCACAAAAACAAAACCAATTTACAAGCCCTGGCTCATCATCTTACTAGCTATGTGCACTGATCCTATAATTTATGGTCACTAAACACTGTTATTATCCTTCTCTGGGCATTAGGCAACTCATGAAAGGGTTCCAGAAAATTTTCAACACTACTGACACTCATGATTATTAATATTATTAATACTATTTATTTTATTTTAACGGCCCGTTTTTAAACGCGTGTATCTGATCTTAGACAAGAATGTGTTTGTAGGATGGCAGCCAAATTCAGCCCTGAACGCTTTCTGCAGGAGTCTCCCACCTTCCCATTACTGACCTGCTTCCCAGAGCCCCTGGGAATCTCCTCTCCTTTTCCAGCTGCCCTAGCAAATTCCTTTTCTGTCAGGTCCCCTCCTCACTAACACACCACTAGTGCCAAAAGGGAAGTGTCTGCCTGCCCAGCCTCCCACCTCCAGGAGTTTTCTGGGCCCCAGTGCCAGCCTGGGGGGAAGCGAAAATGAGATGAGGGGTGAGGCAGGGGGTATTGTATTAGTATGGCTTGGCTCCACTTCCTCCCTCTCCTACCCGCCTGCCTGGACCACTTCCTTTCACCAGAGGCAGCTCCAGGCTCTGGGAAATGTTGCTCCTGTAACCCCCTTATCTGAGCAGGAAGAAAGGAAAGGTCTGGATTCTCCTCCTTTTCAGAACCCACCCTTTTCTGTGGTTTTCTCTCTCAGCACCTCTAAGACCCTTGATCTCCCTCCTGCTGCAGGGTTCAGATTTTAGTAAACACAGACCCCCTGGGGATTTGGTCAGAGAAGTAGAATTCTGTCTTGCCCCTGGAATTTTTGCTTCTTTGGATGGCTTGCACTTTTTACCCTGGACATGGGGTGGTCCAGGCGAACCTTTCTTAAACATTGGTGAAAAAAATCCTGAGAGGGAAAAGCAGCTTGGCCAGAAGCTGGAGTTTGCCTTCTGGGTCACATAGAGGTCACAAACTACAAAGGTGAGGACCGGGTGAGTTGTGAAGTGGGGAGGCTGAGGCCCACTGACACACCAAGGAGTGTCTGGAAAGGTGTTCACAGTGAAGTTTTTATGGCATCCTGCAATCTTTCAACTTTCCCCTTGTTCTTTTCTAAAACTGCTGAAAGATCCCACCCACTAGGGCTGCTTTGGCTTTTGGAACCATGAACCAACGGAGGCAGGAAGCCCTTATCAGAAGCCAAGCCAGGACACAAAGCAGGCTGGAGCCCTCACTCCATCCAGATGCCCCACCCAGAGCTGAGGCAGGATTCATTTTCCTTCTCCCTACTTCCCCGTCCCAGGGTGAGGCACATACCTGGTCAGGTCCTTGGGAAGGCCCATTATTTTGTGGATAGTATACCCTGAGAACAGATGAATGAGAAAGCCCTTCTCTTTTCCCTCTTCCATCCCCTGTGCCATAGAGAGGGCTCTCTTTGGGTTTCAAAGGACTGCTGACTAGATCTGGAGGAAAGAGGACAATGCAGGTGATGCACTAAATTGGATGAAAGGACCAAAGGGCTCTTAAAAGGGGAAGGAACAAATGGGAAATTCAAATGGAGAGAGGGTCCTTGAGGACAGCTAGGAGGTCCTGTGAGGGGCCCATGAGGGTCTGCAATGGAGTCTCATGCCAATTCTAGAAATTCGGGAAATCGGGGGGGATTATGGGATCATTAGTAGGATAGCATAGTGCGGTGGTTCCTGTAGGGCTTTAGAACAAGCCACCCCAAGATGTGCCTCTTGCAGATATGTCATGCAGATTTTTTTGTGCTAAAGGCAACTATAGCCACAGACTCAAGAGAAACTTCTGCCCCTCTCTTTAACTGCCCAAAAGGGGTGTCCAACCCACATGTGGCCCACGATGGCTAGGAATGCATTCCAACACAAAATTGTAAATTTACTTAAATTCTTTTTATTTGCTCATCAGTTTTTGTTAGTGTTTGTATATTTAATGTGTGGCCCAAGACATCTCTTCTTCTAGTATGGCCCAGAGACACCAAAACGTTGGACACCCCTGATAGAAGAACTTGAATTAGGGACCTTGTCCATACATAATAAGCTATTATCACAGATAACTTCTTTTTTTTCTTTTTAAAACATTACGAGACGAAATAGATTTCTAGGAAGTCCAGGAAGCTCAAAGAGTCCCAAAGAAGTTGGACCCAAGGAAGCACACACCAAGGCACATCATAACTACATTAAAGATAAGGAGAGAATCTTAAAAGCAGCAAGAGGAAAGGAGACAGTTACCTAAGACTATCAGCTGATTTCTCAAAAGAAACCTTGCAGGCAAGAAGGGGCTGGAAAGAAGTATTCAAAGTCATGAAAGGCAAGGACCTACATCCAAGATGACTCTATCCAGCAAAGCTATCATTTAGAATGGAAGGGCAGATAAAGTGCTTCCCAGATAAGGTCAAGTTCAAGGAGTTCATCATTACCAAGCTCCTATTATGTGAACTGTTAATGGGACTTACCAAGAAAAAGAAGATGATCAAAAATAGGAACAGTAAAATGACAACAAACTCACAACTATCAACAACTGAACCTAAAACAAACAAACAAACAAAACAACTAGAACAGGAACAGAATCACAGAAATGGAGATCGCAGGGAGGGTTATCAGCTGGGAGGGGAAGGAGGAGAAAAGGGGTAAAGGTACAGGGAATAAGAAGTATAAATGGTAGGTACAAAATAGACAGGGGGAGATTAAGAATAGTATAGGAAATGGAGAAGCCAAAGAACTTACATGTATGGACCCATGGGTATGAA
>VMDR010012540.1:0-26419 GCA_007922815.1 Macrotus californicus | reverse complement strand
CAGATGCATGAAAAACAAGAAAAAAAATCACAGCCAGATCTATTCCTTAATGATTGAGCTTAAAGAAAATATATTGTCACTAGAAATCTATTGATTTTTTCCACATTTTATCATGTGTTTAAATTTTAATAGGTCTATTGTATCATCTCGATGAATCAGAGAACCAAGTGGAATTTAATAATAATAACAGGAATATTTTATGTATGGATACCTTTACAGTTAATAAGCACTTTGCAAAGGCAATCTCAGCAAGGATGGCATAGCGTATTAAGTAAGTGGGAGGACCTGCCGGGGCCTGACTGCCAGGGTGCTTGTCTTGTCTTTGCTGCTTACTGGGTTTGGACTCATAGGCAAATTACTTAACCTCTCTAGGCCTCAGTTTTCTACTTTGTCAAAGGGAGATAAGAGTCGTACCTACCTCAAAAAAAGTCGTTGTGAGAATAAAATGAGAAAAATCAGGGAAAGTGCATAGGCCATTGCTTGGTACCCAGTAAACAGCTCAGTAAATGTTAGCTAATAAAAAAGGTTATTAGATCAAAGACAGAGGTCAGCATCATTCTGGTTTCTCAAATACATTTTCTTTGATACCCCTCATAAGACAATTTAATATTTTTTCTCTACTTAAGAGCCTTAAATGGATTTGATAAGAAGGACCTTCTTAACTTCTAATTCAGGAACGTTAGTTAAGAAGCTGCATCACAAGTTGACACATCCACTTACCTATGTTGGCTTAGTTATCCAGCTCTTTATATGACTCACTGCCAGAGGTAATAGTTTGCTTAATTAACTCATTCTCCTTTTTCTCATCTACTACCCTTCCATGGACAGGAAAACCATGACTCATGTGAGCTATTCATTCAAAAGACCCAGCAAAAATTTTTGAGCCCTAAATGAGCAGAGAAAAGGAGAAAAGAGCCCACCTCCAGCAGATTTGGATAGCCCTCTGACTCAGGTTGTGTCAGCCCCTAGATGACTCACTCTCCATCACAGTGCTGGTCATAAGTGGTCCTGAGAGCACTTATCCTGGGACAATGCCACACAGAAGATTAATGTTCCAAAGAAAGAAGACACCCTTTATCTTCCATTAATAAAGGATTCACCATTTTCCTTTGAGTTCTCTAATTGGCCTTTCTAATTAGAGGGATTAGCTGCTTTATTTGGCAGTAAATGGCTGTGATCTGTGTGGTTTCTGCAGGACTGGGCCAGGCTGTTTGCATCTTAAAGGAATTCTGGGGAAGCCCTACCTTTTTCTAGGGTTTCTTTCATGCTATTTGAGGGTTTTTAGACAACTGAGGTCAAGGATGGCCCATTAGCTCACAGAGGAAGGAAGCTGGAACTCCAGTGCCTTTTTAGGAGTAATTACATCACTCACTCTGGCTGGGCTCCTGCAATGTCGTGTGAAGTTGTGGATGAAGCAATACGCCCGATGAAACTGTCATAGGCCCCCTGCCATTTGCACCATTCTTGTCCTGTGGAGTTTTAGCCTCTACATTACTAACTCTTGGGAAAATCTCCTAAGTTCTTGCTAAATTGGTTTGTCTGAAGGCTCTACCCAACTAAAAGCTGGAAAAGAAAGGAATTTTTTATTTGGAAAATACGCATATGAAAGCATGTAGGGGCATGTGGGATAACAGCATGGAACATAGTTGACTAGGAGTTATACTACAATGTGGCTTAAACAAATAACATTTGAACAGAAAATGTAATTATATGATCATTATAAGAAGTAATTTGCAACAATTAACTCTTCAAGAAGGCCTGTTTTCACCTTGCCCTGTAGAAGCCTCAGGTGTTTGTTCAAAGGGAACAAACCCACAAACTGTGAAAGTCCTTTTTTAAAAACTAGGAAGCCAACGGTGTTGAATTTTACAGTTCTTCCATTCCATTAACATGGTGGGGAGGAACAGGCTTTTTTCTCCCTCCAAGGTTCTTCTGGCTGGTCTAATAATCAAATAGACATGAGGCAGATTAACAAAAGAAAATAACCAAATTTAATACATGCATATGTATGGAAACCCCACATACTTGGGAGACTCAGAGACTCCACAGGCAGGAGATTTCAGAGATAGGAAGAGAAATGGGTACAGAAGACATCCTGAGCTAGAGATGAGGTAAGGTCATTGCAGGATGATAAGAGGAGCAAATGCTTGTGAGTAGAAGTTTGCTCTGCCCTATTCACGTCAAAAGAAGTTATCTCTGATGATCTCTATAATGGGCAAGGCCCCTAATTCTAGATAGTTAGGGGAAGGGCAGAAGTTTCTCTTGAGCTAAGGCTAAAGTTGCCTTTAGTTCAAAACCATCTACATACCACAGAGGCACATCCTGGGGTGGCTTGTTATTAACCCCCATAACATCCTCTACTCTTCCTCTTACCTAAACATAGACTCAGAAGTATCTCAAGTTCCAGTTTCCTGTCTTGCCCTGGAAAGAAACTTAATGCTTTCTAGTAGCTTGATGTATGGCTGCCTTGTCCCTTCTAGCTACCAGTTTATTGACCATAATCTATTGTCTGACTGTTTGCTATCAGTATATATCTCCCCAGTCCTGGGGTTTAGTATGGCTATTCCTGGTCTACCATTTTCATCCTTGAGTTCAGTGATTTACCAAAGACCTAATTCAGCTGCACGTCTGCCTCTGGCTTTTTAATTAGCTCCCTAGAGGCTTTTCTTAAAAGTCTTTCTGGATCATTTTTTAAAAGATTTTATTTATTTATTTTTAGACAAAGTTGAAGGGAGGGAGAAAGAGAGGGAGAGAAACATCAATGTGTGGTTGACTCTCACCTCTTGCATGCCCACCACTGGGGACCTGGTCCACAACCCAGGCATGTGACCTGACTAGGAATTGAACCTGCGACCCCTTGGTGACCCTTTGGTTTACAAACCGGCTTTCAATCCACTGAGCCACACCAGCCAGGGTGTCTTTCTGGATCATTTTAAAAGGGGCACTTTCTGTATATAGAGCTCCCTCCTCATCAGGAGGTACTGTTTAAAGCTTTCCTTACCCATCCTATACACAATCTCTCGAGTCCTCTGATTATGAAAAGATGCTACTAGAAGGATCAAGGATGAAACAATTTCTTTCTTCATGCCTTCATTTATTCAACAGGTATTGTCTGACCACCTATTTATTCCATGCACAAAAAGGCTATAATGATGACTGTGTCAGAGAACTTATAGTCCAAAGCAATAGTTCTTAAACTTCAGTGGGCATAAAAATCTCCCATGGAGCTTGTAAACAACTATATACCTGAGTCCCATGATTCAGAGAGTATGATTTAAGTGGTGTAGAGTGCGGCCTGAGAGCTTCCTTTTTAATAAGCACCCTACCCCCTTAGAGGACTGATGCAGGGACCCTGTGGGTACTTTAAAAACACTGTGAAAGAGGTATTATACTTACATCCACATCACGCCCTCTCAGGTACACAGTCTGTAAACCAGTGAAAGTAGGCAAAACATAGCCTATATGTTCACTTTGCCTAAATAGAATGTTATACTTATGCTATATTTGTATTGTTTGTTCCTACCAAGATGGCCAAAGTGCTTTTACTTTTCTTTCCTTGGTCATAGGAACGAGCATTAGGTGTCTTGATTTTAGAGATAGAGAAGAAATTAAAAACTGTAACTCAAATCTGCCACTCATTCCATTGCAAGCTGATAGCAGGTTCAGGTCTCCAGCAAGTATACTCACCTGCAATATAATAAGAGCATTTTTTTTCATATTCAGAAAATACAATGGCCTTCTCAACTCTCATATGCTCTGATGACTCAATGGTGCACAAATAAGAAAAAACTTGACCTCCTCAGGTTCACCAAGCCATGGGTGCTACCCAAGAATCTGAAATTTCCAAGAGATCTCCAGATTATGATGCTGCTGGGAACCACTGTTATGAGGAAGGAATGTGCAGAAGGTACAGATAAAGGTGAGGTGAATCTCCTCGCCTGCCCATCCCATCACCCTGTTCAACTTGAGTCCATTGAACCTTGTGCACCTCTGGCTCCTACCCCCAAATCTTTTCTTCTCTCGTTCACATTTCCTTTAGCAAAAATATTCAGGGTACAATTTCATCTCCCTACTTGCAGTCATAATTGCTTTCTTTCCATATTTGGTTGTATAAGTTTATTCACCTCCAGAATGAAGCCTGTGGATTCTTTGGTGTGTTCAAATTATTCTGTTACTAAGGGGCCTACTTGGGAATACTAAAAATTACAGGTAATATAAATATATATTAAATAGATATTATATATTATGTACGATTATATAAAATTACATATATAAGATAGATATACATAAAATAGTTGCACATTTCAAAAATTTGCCATAATTTCTTTTAACTCCACCTATTACATTCAACTTCCAATATTACATGATGCTTATATCAAAACCATTTCTAGCCCTGCCTGGTGTGGCTCAGTTGGTTGGAGCATCATCCCATAACCAAAAGGTTGCAGGTTTAATTCCCAGTCAGGGCACATACTTAGGTGATGGGTTCGATCCCCAGTCCAGATGAGTATGGAAGGCAATTAATTGATGTCTCTGTCTCTCTCTCTCTGTCTCTCTGTCTTTGTCTTTGTCTCTGTCTCTCTCTTTCTCTCCCTCCCTCCCTGTCTCTCTGAAAGCAATGAAAAAATAAATGTCCTTGGTTGAGAATTAAAGCAAAATTTCTAAAGGAAACTCTAAGGATTTCACTTGCTGGCTCTGAGTCAGAGAAATGCTTTAAAGATGGCCATGTCGAAGTCATGTCAGGTATCCTAAATCTCTGGAGAGAGGCAGTAAAAAAAAATCCATAAGTATCCCAGTCTACATAATCTCAACCTGCAAGCCTGGTTCACAGTAAAACCATGAAGAACACTGATATTCAAATGGGCTCCAGTTTCTCCTCTTTCTTTCAGCTCTGCAAATATTTTCTTGCTAATCACTTCTTTGGTCTAACTTGAACATCAGTATCCTCAGCTCTGAAGAAGTAAGTTTTCTTCAACCACTAAATACTTCTTAAATTTTTTTTTTCTAAAGCATATAAGATCACTTTGAGAAGAATTGGGAAGTTCTTGATGTGGTGTAACAAGTGAGGTTTTAGGATCTATAGACCTTCATTTGAACCCTGCTCTTCCTCTTATGAGCTATTTGACCTTGAACAACTTGTATGACCTCTCTGAGCCTCAGTTTCCTCAGCTATATAATGGTGTTAATAATAGTGTTTCCCTGAAAGGTATGTTGTAATGAGTAAATAAGAGAAGGTACACAAAATGCTTAGCACAGCTTGGGTCCATAGTAAGCATTCATTAGAGTTTAAATTTTATTGTTAATTATTGTTATTAGTTTTGGAAACATTTATATTTTCATAGGTATTGGAACTTTTAGAAAATGAAATAAAACTCCTTATTAGGAACAGCTGCAAGCACATGGATGAAGATCTGTGTGTGTGGTGGGGGGTGGGGGCATACTAAATATTCTTGCCTGAAAGTATTCCACTGGCTTTTGAATACATTTATTCATTCAACAATGTCTCATATGTTTTTATTTAGTCATTGTTACCACCCTCTGAGGTAAGTATTATTTTTTTCATTTTATAGATTAGAAAAATAAGGCTTAATGAAGGAAAATACTCAGTATTCTAGAGCTGATAAGTGGCTTGGACTTACGCTAAAAGATTTTGATTTTCATGTTAGTTCTATTATGCTGTGTCTTTGTGGTAATCCTGATTAATATGGAAAAAGCTATGAAGCCTGGGTGAAAATGTTGTCACTTGGTGTATTTCTATTATCTGTCACCTGAGGCCCTGCCTGCACCTGTACCAATTAAACTGATTAGCTGCCACCCCTCCACGTGAGACACTGACCACAGGAGACCTAGAGACACGATTTATTTTGATAACACCCCTAGCCAGATCATAGCTAATTATTCTGTCCTCTTCTATTACCTCCTTGCTAGTACATTATCATCACTTGTGCATTATCCAAGCCAGAAATTCCAGTCATTTTTACTTCTTTTCTCTTCTCTCCCATACCTAATAGGTCACTACATCTTATCCATTCTTGCTCAGAAATATCTTAAATGTATCTCCCCAACCCTACACCCACTGCCATTTCCCATGGCCAGCTGGCATCATCTGATCTCCCTGACAGATTCTGTTAGCACCAGCCCATTTAAAACACACCACAAATTATTTTTCAGAATTTGAGCTTTTATTGTGTGACTTCTCTGTTTAAAAGCTTAAGTTCATCACCCTCTCTTGGAAATAAATAAATAAATTCAGACTCTGTATTAGGGCATTAATATCCTTTCCCAATCTCCTTCCCAACTTACCTCTTTGGCTCCCTGACATTCACTCTACTCTTAATGGCCCCAGGTCACCTAAGAAGAGTAGATACAGAATAAAAAAGATAAAAATAAATGATCCAATTCTAGAACCATCATCATCTTAGTGTCAGTTGAAAAAAGAGTAGCCAGCCATAGGGTAAGTGGAGTCAGTCTGGCTTCCTCACCCAGGTGTCTGGGTAGCTAAGGGAAGCAGTGTTTCCATAGCCTTGGAGGGGCCTGATAACCAGTGTTCTCATAGCCTTCACACTGGGTCCAATAAACTGTTCCCATAACATGAAGTGGGCTTGCATGCACAGAACTATGCTATGTTATATAATTTCTGGCATCATACTGGCTTTGTTCCCTCTAAACAGGTAGGGACTTCCTGCTGGGGGTGATGATGATAGGAGAAACACCAGGGTACAGGTGCCACAATGGGTGACATGCTGGGGAGCAAGGGCCATGACATGAGACATGCAGATAGACACCCAGCTTTCAGCATGCATGGCTCGCCCATCCATGAATAAAAGCCTGTCAGACATCCCAATGGCTCCATGAATATTCTTCCATCTGCACGAATACTATGGACCTGCCTGGTCTTGAACAGTCACAACACACCAGCCAATGGGATTAAGACAGAGCAGTCTCAGAGGTAAAAGGTCCAGAATTAGTTAAGCAAAGATGTGGAAGGAGTTTTTTAAATGAGTTCTGAGCATAGCTGAGAAGTTCCTGGTAGCATAGCAGGAGCTTCAGAGGGCACAAAGGAGCAGAGAATGGGAAGAGAATGTGTCAGACAAGGGAGGGGCTGACTGGCATGAAAGGCTCAAAGTGTGCAGCTCAGTGGATCTCTTGAGAAGAAAAGGAACAGAAGAAATATGTCCAGATGCCATCTCATCCTCCAAGGCTGACTGCAATCTGACTAATAAGATTTCCACATCTAAACTATCCTTAACTGGTGATTCATTCATTCAGAAAGTACTTCCTGAGTGCTTCAAGTAAGTGAGGAACTCAGCTAAGCAACGTTGACCCAGAGAGTAATAAATAAAATGAAAAACAAAATTAAATCCTAGTCTTTGTCCTCAAAAGCCTATAACCCCATGTTTGAGAATGACAATTAAACAGTCATAAAATAGTGTCAATAAAACCGCAATGAAGGTAAATACAGAAAGTTAGGGGATAGAAAGAACCCTGAAATACAAGAAGTTTTCTTCTCATGAAAAATGGTGTGGGGCTAATTTTGGAAACCTTTGCCTTAATCCAACTTCTGAGTTTTAGAATTTGACTATCTCACATGTTATAAATGTTAGACTTCATAAGCATTGCATGAGATTAAACTTCATTGAATGTGTGAGATGACAATAATACAAGTATCCCAGTTTAATGGCTCTAAACCACACCTGCCATTGTAGGACATCAGCCCCTCACCCATCTCCTCTGGCCCTCTCCAGGAACTGTCAGGGCTCCTCTGTCAGTCTGGGCTTTTGCCTTTTTCTGGGACATTTGTATTCTGGCTTCACTGATCTCCACTGCACCTAATGACCACTGATTGCACTTCTGCTGACTGGCTGGGATTCTGAGACTTCTGACCTCTCCAGTGAATTCATAATGACCCAACTAGCCTTGGGGTGGAATGGGGATGGAGCCAGAGGCTCCTCTATTGGAAATATGGAGTGCACCCTTTTCTTCAATCCCCACAACCTAGTTGAGTCCCGGCTGTGCCTTTCAATAGGACTTTGCTGAAATTCCTGGTTGGCAGAAGGAAATCACAGTCAATGAAGTTACCTATGACTGCTTCCAGACTCGGCTGCTCTCAGAGCTCAAGGGTCAGGTGCGCAGTCACAAGTTCCTTATATTGTTCCCTGACTAGCTATATGGCTTCCTGACTCATTCCAAGCCATTCTCTGAGGCAGGGATTGACATAAGTCCATCACCAGGCATCTGCTCAAGTCTACAATCCTAGAATTCTGATGCCAACAGACACAGGCCCAGAGAGAAGAAGCTGGATATTGGTGAGATGTTAAATTCTACTTTCCCAAACCTCATCACTTATTCAAAAGTCAATGACTTACGAAGGTGATGGCCAATGAGAATAATTACTTCCTGTAAATGAAATATGACTTCCTACTGACCCAGATACGACCTTGTTTTCAGGTCTCAACACAGCAACACTTCAGTAAGAGTGACAGTGACAATAAAGACAACTGTTTATATTGTGTTAGGTGTCAGGTTCTGTTCTAAGTACTTACATTATAAATTCATCTAAAACTCAAGACACTCTTATGAGATATGTACAATTGTTTCCCCCATTTTATAGACGAGGAAATTGAGGTACAAAGTTGTTAAGTAATTTGTCAAAGATCATGCAGCTGTTAAATGGCAGAGCTGGTATTCGAGTCCAAGCCATCTGTTTCCTGAGCCCATACTGCTTCCTAGTGCCTCATATAGGTTTATGTCCAAGAGAAGTAAATTGCTTAAACTCTGAATCATTCAGAGTGTTTCTTAATTGAGATTTAATTTATATACCTTATATTTCACTCATTTGAAGTGTGTGGTCCAGTGGATTTGAATGTATTCTCTGTGTTGCACAACTATCACCATAATTTAATTCTAGAATTTTCATCACCCTTAACAACCTCATGTCTGTTAGCAGTAATTCCCCATTTCTGCTCTCCTCCCCCTGCCCTCCCTGGAAACCACTATCTCTACTCTGTCTCTATAGGCTTGCTCAGTCTGAACATCTCACATAAATGAAAACATAGGGCTTATTTTTCTTAGCATGATGTTTTCAAAGTTCATCCATGTTGTAGCATGTATCAGAAAATCATTTTTTAAAATGAGATATGTACAATTTTATTAAAGATTACTATTAAGAAATGAACATCTGCTATTCATTTTGATGCAAGGTAACACGGGCTCTGAACCCCAATGAAGCCAAATATTACCCCCAAACAGAATCCTATTCTTTTAATTAGTAGGTCTGTCTTAAAAATTGTACCTATTGTTATCATATTTTGAGAAATTCATTATTTTTTATGGCCAATACATTGCATACCATGGCTATACCACACATTGTTTATTCATTTGTCAGTTGATAAACACTTGAATTGTTTCCACTTTTAGACTATTATGAATAGTCCAGGTATGAAACTTCATGTGTAAGATTTCATGTGGCCACATTTTTTTTGCCATGTTTTCATTTGTCTTTAATATATATCTAGTAGTGGAATTACTGGCAACTCTTTTTATCACTTTTAAATTACTCAAAATATAGGTCATCGAGAGTACAGTCTAGATAGAATTTCCATTGGTGTGCTATAGTTAATCTCCTTGAAATTGTTTTTACTGTCAGAAGGGAAAATCCAACCTGGAGTTCTTATGCTTCTAGGACTCAGCTCAGTAGCTTGAGGATCCAAGAACACATACACACGCATTTACACATACACACGTTCATCAGAAATATAAGCAAGAATTTACAGGCAAAATGTAGGCTAAATCCCTATAGAGAAAATAAACATCCTCCTTACCCCATCCCAGCCTAGCCACATGGCAGCTGCATTTGAAGCAACATTTTTGTGACCCAGACCCACATCATGATTCACATCCCTGAAGTGAACCTTTGGTTTCTTTCTCACTGACCAGATCTGCTTCCTTCACAGATTTTTCTTTTCTTTTCTTTTCTTTTTTTTAAGAACAACACATAGATTCTTGCTTTGCATTTCTGTAACTGCAGAGTTACTCAGGCGGCTTTTTTTAGACTAAGGGACCAGTTTTCCTTAAAGCACCAATTTCCTCCTCCTTGTAAGCCAGAAAATCACTTCAACTCTTGATTCTATCAAGGTTTAGGAAAAAAATCATAGCTTAATTTTTAAACTTGAACATAATATGAAAACGCCAAAACACACAAATTTTGCTGAATGAGCTCAAAGTCAAATGTAGTACCCCGAAGAACTAAAATTCGCCGAAAGGATTCAGTAAAAAATTGGCATTTGTAGAAGCCTAACAAAAAATTTCACATGTGATTAAACTATTCCAGACACCCCCAAACCACTTTCCAGCTTTTTTGTTCCACTGTGTCACATCAGGGATTTTGCCTTTGGGACAATGTTGTACTCTTTTCAGCTTCCTTCAGAGTCCCTCGCACACAGGACATGCCCACCTAGCCATCTGAAGTACAAAGTCAATGGGAGGAAGAGTCTCTCAGTCCCTGTCAGCTGTGGCCCAGTGCCCTTCTGCAGGACTCAGTTTGGTTTCTCTCCTCACAGCCATGCACGTGACCCACATTGGATCCCTGAAATTCTGGTTGACAAGCATCTCTTTCCCCCAGAGACTTTCCTTCGGATTGAAAAATACAAGTTTGAAAATACAATGGACCTTTAAGGTAGTATTTTGTCCATAGGTAGAGAGAATCCCGGAGAAAAAAAATAGATTAAAATTTCTCTCACAGAAATAATTTCTAAATACAGGCTGTCCATTTGTGACATGTGATCCAAAGCTGCAGCCTCATATTTCTTCTGATGTTGGGGATTTATCTCAATTTAGCTCATCCAACCAGTTTGGAGTAGGTGTCCATTTTGAGCTATTATCATTTCTTTCCATCTTTTCAGTGGAATGACTAACCTATCTCCTGGAACTGAGCAATTCTGGACAGTCCACAGTGGATCCCTTCCCCAACCAAAACCTCTAAGAAATTCCTGGGTCGAGCAGAACCAGGAGACCAACGATTCCCTGGTTGCTGGACCTGTTTTTGATGTTGCTCCTTGTCAACTTGGTTTCCTGACACACCTCTGAGCCCGCCTCTCCGTGGGCTCCTCACACTTGCTTGTCTGCCTGGATTCTGGTTTTGATCCCTTTAACTCACAAGCTACCCTCGTGCACTGCCCTTCCTTTCTGGTAGGAGAAGTCCAGTCTCTCTCATCACCCACTGCTGGCCGTGTCCATTTCTATCCTCCAGTAGAATCATCACTGTTCCTTTGGTTTGTTCACTATCTCGTGGGTTCTGTCTTCCTCTCCTGGTTCAAATATCCTGCTTTTTGTCTCATGCTCTGCTGCGGCTGCTAATGATGGCAGCATGACCTGGAATATTTACCCAGATTTTATCAAGTGTCTGACCTCTGCCCTGCATTCAACGACATTTGCCCATGATGAATTTCACTGTATTCCCTCTTCATTTCCAAAAATCCATATTGGAGAGAGACTCAGAGGCAGCATTTTAAAGCGATGATTTGAAAATTGTCAGGGAATATGTGTAATGAATCATTTGATTAAAAAGATTGAGCTTCTCTAAATCTAGCATAACTTAAATTCACTGAATTAAGTAAATTCAAATACTATTTTTAAAAGGGAAATATCCAAAGGAGGCTAGAAGAAGAATAATTTGTCTATCATTGCCTAACATTTTAATGTGAATAATAAATTGACTGATTCTGAAGGCATTAGCAAGCCCAGTTGTACATATAAGGTAGAATCAGAGGTTCTATCAGACGAAGAATTGGAAATGAGACACTTACTCCATTTTGTTCAACAGAGCTGCCCAATCCAGACGTTAAACTTACTAGAGAATTTGGGTTTCACAATTAGTTTCATTAGTCAAGTATGTTTACCATCATAAACTGTAATAGCTCAGGTTTCTTTATGTGCCAAGAACTGTGTTAAAAGCTTCACGTGCATTTCCTGATTTAATCCAAGAGCTTTATTACATAGTTATTATTATTATTATGACCATTTTAGTGATAGAAATGCTGGTGCTGGGTTCATTAGTTACCTCTCTCCATGTTACACAGCTGTTAAAAGCTAGATTAGTGACTTAGTGATTCCAGGGCGGGCAATCTGACTCCAAAGCCAGTGCAATTAACCACAAAGTGCATCAGGAATTCTTCACAGTTCTTTCCTTTTACTCTTCATATTCCTGCACTACATGCTCTGCCTTAACTTGAGAGCAGACAATGGTGTTTACTCATTTGGGCTGTGCTACTTATGTCAATGGAGAGAGTAAGGGATTAGGTCAGTGAGCATGTTCTTTAAAAATAATATGGTAAAAAATGTCTTTTCCTGAGATATTTATGCCTTAGAACCTGAACTGACTATCAGCACTGGGAGGGAAACAAAACAAAAAACCAAGTTACCTGCACATTTTTCCAGACTTTCTAAGAAACTTATCCCCCCACATATTCATTAGCAACCACGTAGACAATGAAAAAAATTGTAATTTTTAATGATACTTCTTAGCATGCTTCGTAATCACTATAATCTGCTTGGTATACATGTTTACTAAATATTTTTGTTATATGTTAGTGTATTTTTCTTAAATTGAATAGCCCATAATAGTTATTCTCTTTTCTTTGACAGTTTATAACCAATATTCTTGTCCATCTGATTTCATCTGATTGTGCATCTTGTCTTTTCCTATTTCTCCTTCACATAATCTCACCCATCTGTCTCTTAGACACCACCTAGCACCCTCATTACATTTTCCCAGCATTCCTTTCCTCTGCATCCTTTTAAGGTTAAACACATTCTCTTTTTCCATTTCTTTTTCCTTGGGTCTATTCTCAATATAAATTCAGCAGTTGATTGGATTCAATTATCTAAAGAAAAAATCAATCCCATTCTAAACTTTACTTTTTAATTGAATTCAACTGTAAATTTCCCCTCCACTTTCTCTGCTTACCTGTTGCACTAACCTTATGATTTTGTTATCTGGCTATCCCTCCTATTACTGACCTCGCTGTAACTTACCATTCTCACACAGAGCCTTTGTTCACTGGTCCTTGAGTGTCTAGGCCAGCCCATCTTAGTAGTTAGTCCATCTATACCTGAGCTGCCTTGTCCATTGGAGACTCCACTACCCATGTCTATCTGTTCCTCTAGCCATCTTTTTTTAAATTGAACTTATTGGGGTGACATTGGTTAATAAAATTACATAGGTTTCAGATATGCAATCATATAATACATCCCTCTAGCCATCTTACATGCTGTCCCTAAGTGCTGCTCCCATCCCAGCTGACCCTTTTCCTCTAGTTGCTCCCTTCCCCTATTTTCCAGAGAACACTGACAGATGATATCCATTTACAGTTCCTCTACGCTGTCTCTGCAGATCACATGCATGACCTGTTTCAGAACATTCAGGGGATGGAGAATGGCTTTTGGATGTGGCTGCCCATGGAGGACCATATGCCTGACATAAATCCAAAGGAAAAGGTCCTGACCCTTGATCCCTTGTCTGCTTCTCTCAGACTTTATATTAACACAAAACAATTTGTTTCAATCTATTACTCTGACACTGAATTGATGTATACAATTATGTTATCTTCTACATTTCAAGACTCAGGGTTAAGTTTTATGTGCAAAAAGGTAAGTTATTTTGAAGAGCTGATAGTCATGCCAAAAATTATATCGTAAAGGCGCTTTTCTATTAGGTTGATTTTTCTGTATAATGCATATGGAAGGACTGGAATGGAAAGATTTGGTCAAGCTCAGTCTCCATCATAGGTACTACCAGTGGTTTGCAACCTGCCCACACCAGTATCTCCGGGGGAACAGTGGATTTCAGCTGCTGTATCACTAACCTGTTGCCAAGGAAACAAGAAGAGGGCAAAAAAATCCCTCAATGATATTCAATTTCAAGGCAGTCAAGACACCCCTGAAAGGAATTTCAACAGTCTTAGGAAGAAAGTGGAAACAGACTTCTAATTATAAATTCTAAGCCATCTCCTCTTAGACTAGGTTATGCTGTCTGCTCAGATCACAGTCTTCTAGTCATTCTCTGTTTATCAAGACGTGTATTCCAGGTGTCAGAGAAGCAAGAGTGCTTTCCCGAGGGGAGGCAAAGGCAAGGGGACAAAAGAGCAAAAGAGACAGAAGCTAGGGGAAAAGTGGGTGGTAGTGAAGTGGTTAAAACACACTTCCAAGGCAAGTGAACTCCTGAGTCCTAGCCAAGTAGAGCTGGCATAAATTTCAGTGTACATTTGTCAGATTTTAAATCAATTTATGTGTATTTGTTACAGGGCAGCTTAACAAATTACATGCACATGCATATATTAGGAAATGTGAACTTTGCTTCAGTATTTTGTTTTTGATTTTACATTTAGATGCAAAATATGCAAGGCAGAACTTCTGAGTAATTGTTTTGCATGAGAAAGTTTTTCTCCCCCAACATGCAGAAAACAGTGTATGTAATTCATCAATTTCATTAGTGCTTAATTCTTTCAAGTGTGTAAAATTTTAGCTATAATACTGCTTGGGAACACATAAGTAATCACGTGCAAGAGTGTGAACGTGTATAAGAAGAGTGTGGATAAGTCTAAGAGTGTGAGGACATTGATGAATCTGTTACCAGATTATAAATTACCTGAAGAAAGCAGCTGATTCTGGTTATTTTAAGTTCATGACAGGGAGAATGACAGCGCCTTGATATATCTTTTTTGAGTGAAATTAACCTTATGACACTTCCCAACCCATCCCACCTTCACTCTAACTCCTGGAAAGGACTTTAAAGGTTTTACGCAATTTCTGTAAGTCATGGTCCAATAGCACTCTGGATTTACAGATTATGGAAGAGTCTGGCTAACTAATTATCACACGATGCCTGTGTTCCTGAGCATAGAACTACATTTCCCAGCTTCCCTTGTAGTGAGTGTGGACATTTCACTGAGCTGTGGCCTGTGAATTATGAGCAGAAATGATATGCATGCCTCTTCCAGCTACTTCTCCTTCTGCAGGTAACCACTAGACGGAGGAGACAGAGTAGCCTAGGAGAAGGAAGGAAATTGGGCCCTAAACCTTCTCCTGGGAAAGAGTTCACATACTAGTCACTCATTTCAGATTTTGTATGAGAAATGTTCATTATATTTGAACCATTATACTCTTTAAAAAATACAGCAGCTAGAATTAATTTAATTATACATTTCTCTTATAGGTATTGCCACATTGTATTGTAATTGTCAGTCTTTCTCACTTGGGATTTTTTTGAACAGAATTTAAATTTTATTGTCTTGGAATGCGAGTTTTCCAAGGGTATTTAATTTTTTCTTTTGCCACAATGGGCATATTACAGTGACTGACACATAGTTGGAGACCAGATTTGCTATGTGAATTAGTAAATGAAGATTGTATTATTATTTAGTCATTGGTTCAATTTACAGAGCACATGACGTAAGTATAATTGCATTCTCATGCCCCATGAAAAAGAGAAGTAGAGAAAGAATGGAGCTAATGTAATTATGCTTAGACTTTAGTTTTTGTCTTTGGTGCACAAACAGTAATAGGGAAGGGAATGAGGAGAGATACTTACTGCTCCATCGGCTTCTTTACCTTCATTCATGGCATGTATGACCTTTCCATGACAGGTTTTATTTCCACCAGAGATTTCATTGTACAGAATGAAACGGGGTGAAGACAAGGGTGTCGAAAGTGAACAGAGACTTCAGTGAACGTGAATGGGCACCAAGCACAACCGAATGAAAAATTATAACCTAGATAAAGCAATTAAGGAGGAAAATACGTATGGACACGTACATTATATGTAGCTCTATATGGCTATACAATCTACCTTTTATTTTGACTTATTTCTTATGTAGTACTGGGCTAGGCTTAACATACATTGTCCATAATCTTTACAAAAATTCCTGTAAAGTAGGTACTACTATCTTTATTTTCCTGACCAGGAAGTTAAAGCTCAAAGACAATAGGTGAATTATGTGATGATTTGAATCCATTCATCTGGTTTCAGTGCTCATTTGTTTCCCACATCATCACACTGAGCGAAGAAATGTACTTAGGAAGATTTTGTGACAAAATGTTTCAAAACAGAATTACCCCAGAAAGTTCAGGACTTATAGTTGTTGTAGACCCTTTGTGAAACTTTGTAAACAACTACCAGAAAGACACAGGTCTTGATTTCTGACCCTATGAAAGGCAGTCATGTTGAGTGTGTGAAATTTCTTCAGGGAATGGCATGGAGGAATAAGCAACATTGCCTGAGGATCATCATATGCTTACTGAAACAGAGGCAGATATAAAATTATTTGTTCTCTTTCCATTAAAGGAAGCAAGGACCATGATGGCAAAACCTCAGGTCTTCTGACCTTTCCACTAGAAATGAAACCTCTGCCTTTACATTAGACCGGTCCTTCCTACTCCTGGAGATGTGGGTCAGACATCTTCAGGGCCCCTAGATACAAAGAGGCTATTGGCCTTTTTATATTCCTTTGAGATGATCTCTTAAACTATAACCTGGGAACAAGCATCTAAGTTATGAATAGATCTAAATGTATATATTCATTTTTAAAAAGATTTTATTTATTTACTTTTTAGAGAGAGGGGAAGAGAGGGAGAAAGAGAGGGAGAGAAACATCAATGTGTGAGAGATACATTGATGGGTTGCCTCTCATACACCCCCAACTGGGGACCTGGCCCACAACCCAGGCATATGCCCTGACTGGGAATCAAACTGGTGACCTTGGTTCACGGGCCAGTGCCCATCCACTGAATCACACCAGCCAGGGCTTACGTGCATATATTCTTATTTAAAAAAACTTAATGGCCCCTACATTTCCAAATCTACCTTTATTTTTTTCTTTTATTTTTAAACCATCCATTAAAAAATGCTTATTTCCTGAAGTCCACCATGAATATTCCTTGTATTTTTCAACAGCCATCCAGGTCTCATCCTGAAACCTAATCCAAACAGTTCTTCAAACACTATATTTTTCCTCTTCTGATTGCAATACCATTCCTAATTTATTTTTTTTATTGTTGTTTAGTTACAGTTGTCCTGCCTTTTCCCCTTATTACTCTTCCCTGCCCTCCCCCAGTCAAACCCCACCCTTGTCTATGCCCATAAGTCCTCTATTCATGTTCTTTGTCTTGTGTCTTCCTCTTCTTTCCCCCATTAGCCCCTCCTCCACCCCCTCTGGTCACTGTCAGTTTGTTCTTTATTTCTATGTCTCTGGTTCTGTTTTGTCCATTTGTTTGTTTGGTTGATTAGATTCCACTTACAGGTGAGATCATATGGTATTTGTCTTTTATCACCTGGATTATTTCACTTAGCATAATGCTCTCCAGTTCCATCCATGCTGTCGTAAAGGGTAGGAGTTCCTTCTTTCTTTCTGCTGCATAGCATTCCATTGTGTAAATGTACCATGTTTTTTTTTATCTATTCATTTACCGATGGGCACTTAGGCTGTTTCCTGCACTTGGCTATTGTAAATAATGTTGCTGTGAACATTGGGGTGCATAGGTTCTTTTCAATTGGTGATTCAGGATTCTTAGGGTATAATCCCACCAGTGGAATTGCTAGGTCAAAAGACAGTTCCATTTTCAGTTTTCTGAGGAAAATTCCATACTGTTTTCTACAGTGGCTGCACCAGTCTGCACTCTCACCAATGGTGTAGTAGGGTTCCCTTTTCTCCACAAACTTCCCAATGCTTGTTTGTTGATTTATTAACGGTAGCCATTCTGAGTAGTGTGAAGTGATATCTCATTGTGGTTCCAATTTGCATCTCTCTGATGGCAAGTGATGTTGAGCATATTTTCATGTGTCTATGGGCCCTCTATATGTCCTCCTTGGAGAAGTAAGTGTCTGTTTAGGTCCTTTGCCCATTTTTTAATTGAATTATTTGTCTTACTGGTATGGAGTCATGTGAGTTTTTTACATATTTTGGAGGTCAAAATGCCCAAGGTATCATTGACAGTAATGTTTTCCCACATGGTTGGTTCCTTTTCCATTTTGTTGATGTTTTCTTTAGCCATGTAGAAGTTTGTTAACTTGATGTAGCCCCATTTGTTTATTTTCTCCTTTATGTCCCTTGCTCTGGGGACATATCAGTGAAAATATTGTTGTGTGGGATATCTGAGATGTTCATGACTGTGTTCTCCTCTAGGACTTTCATGGTGTCACAATGTATATTTAAATCTTTTATTCATCTTGAGTTTATTTTGGTGTATGGGGTAAGTTAGTGATCCAGATTCATTTTTTTGCATGTATTTGTCCAGATCTCCCAACATCATTTATTGAAGAGGCCATTTTTACTCCATTTTATGCTCCTGTCCCCTTTGTCAAATATTAACTGACTATATTGACATGGGTTCATTTCCAGGCTCTCTCCTCTGTTCCTTTGGTCTATGTGTCTGTTCTTATGCCAGTACTAGACTGTTCTATTCATAATTTACATCACATAATTTATTATATTTGTATTATTTCTCAATTGTTTTGCATATGTAAATCTTGTTGGCTTAATTATATTAAGAGATAGGAATGTGGGTAGGACCTACACCTTTATAAACTCTTGTAGCTCTTACAGCATTTGAGCATGTACTAATTGCTTATAAATATTGGGCAAAATGAATCATAGTTCTTTTGCAGTCCTGTATTACCTGATATAGCGCTGGGCCCATAACAAAGTATCTATGCAGCTGGAAACCCCTATACATACACTGGCATGGTCTGAATTATTCATAGACATGTCTCTATCTCCTAGTACAAGCAATAGCCCATACAAGGTAGAATGCATGTTGAATAAATGAATGGTTGTTAGTAATGTATTTTCCATGATTTCCTATATTCTTCTTTTATTCTTCCCTACCTACAAAGGAAATCACATAGATCAAAGCTTCTCAAATTCCAATGTGCATATGAATTACCTGGATACCCTGAGCAAAGGTAGGTTTTGTTTTAGTAGATCTGGGGGGTGGGACTCTCTAACTGGATCCCAGGTGATGCCCAGGTAGTATACAGATTACATTTTTAGATTATATTTTCTGTAGTCTACTGATTACATTTTCAGCAGCATTTACAGACATGCTCATAAAAGAGTTTCCATATTTGAATTGAACCTTGCCACTGAACATCAGCATGTCTTTCATATAATGTGTTTAAAGGTCCTTAATCGCTAGCCTCTTGGTAAAGAAGTCCTGGTGCACTAAATCTGTATGCACCAACATGAGTACTGTACAGTTATTAACACAACAGCACCAACATCCAATCATCCAGATCTGCTAAATAAGTATTGATAAAATCTAATTGTCTTTCAGTATTAAGTCTGATGAGAGAGTCTACTATTTAAAGTTCAAACTAATGGGGTTGCTAGAAAGTTTCTATGTATGACAAAGAAGCAATAACATTAATGTCAAGAGAAATGAAGATTTCTGGCTATTGAAAAATAATTAAAAAAAAACCCAATACCTTTTGGTGCTATGTGAGAGTTTAGATCTTTATTTATTATTGAATTTGTTTTCATGCTGTTACAAAACAATGTAAAATCAACTGAATTAAGTTAAAGTTTTTAGACCAAAGACAATTTGAATGTAATATTTATCTATAAAATTATGCTATAGAATAGATAACATTTTAAAATATACCTTATTTTTTCCCATAATTCATTTATATGTAAAGGTCTATAACCCACCATACCCAGCATTTAGAAAAGCATATTAGCTGTCACTTGACCACCTCTTATGTTTTCTCATAAAATAATCTTTTGCAATTAAGGTCACTGTGTATACACTAAATATTTAGAAATGCTAATTGGCAAGCTCTGTGCTATGCAATCCAGGGGTAAGGTAGATAATAATAGGTTTTGCTGATAATTAAGCAGTGTTGTGCTATAGTCAAAAGTCTAAGGGCTTAATTCAGTCATGAAAGAAACTTATTTTTCATTTGCTGTTATTGCAGTAGATGCCATCGTAATCATCATTATTGCTTCTATTCTGTAGAAAGGCATCCATTTTAGGAGCCCTGAGTACATTTGCAGAATGCGTAATCAAATTTACCCATCTGCACACATCATAGAGCATTTTGTATCTATTCAGGTAATGCTTTGATATTGAACCTCCTGCATGCAACTTTACACCATGTCTGAAATGTAAATGTGCCATCACCATGCCTGAACAGAGCTTAGTGGATAGTGGAGTAGAAAAGATTTTAGGAGATGATACAAATTAAATAGATCAGCTCAATTTTTTTTTCTCATACTACTTATCCCTGTTCATAATCTTCTTTCTGATCCTGATCTTCCCAAAATTCCCTTTCCCCCTAATGAGTTGAGATATAAGCAGAGGAATCATAGAGGATAGGCAAAGAGAATGTTGGATCTTAGGAGAGGTGCTGCCCCCCTCCCCCCAAAATTAAGCAAGAGGTGGAGAAACTAAGAGTCAAAGAAAGGGACATCTTGCCCCTGGAGAAGCAGGGTAGGGGGAAGAAAGAAACCTAGATAAGGAGAAGAAATAAAGCCTGTCTTAGTGTTCCTCAAAAGTTTCAAGACAGATTTAGACTTACAAAAAAACAAAAACAGAATGACAGTTTTTATTCTCTTCCACCCACTTTAACCCCCAAAACAAGGTTTTTTTTGAGATTTTAGTGCTTAAATTACTGCTATCATCTTCTACACTACTTGTTATAATTCTTGACAAGTTTAATATCCACATAGACAATCTTTCTAATTCCCTCATATCAGTTTTTCTTTTTTAAAAAACTTTTTATTGTATTTTCTTTCCATTTACCCCCCTTACCCCTCCTAACCCTAACCCTAACCCCTCCTCCCTACAATCACCACACTGTTGCCATGTCCATGAGTC
The DNA here is from genome assembly GCA_007922815.1 of Macrotus californicus. Classification (NCBI taxonomy): domain Eukaryota; kingdom Metazoa; phylum Chordata; class Mammalia; order Chiroptera; family Phyllostomidae; genus Macrotus; species Macrotus californicus. The sequence goes on along the minus strand of VMDR010012540.1, from coordinate 5,551 downwards.
ATTTTTCTTTTTGCTCAATCCCTCCACCCCTAAACACCATCCCGTAACTGTCATCCTGCTCTCTATCTATGCATCTGTCTCTAGTTTGTTTGTTAGTTCAGTTTGTTCATTAGATGCCACATATGAATGAAATCATGTAGTGTTTGTCTTTCTCTGGTTTATTTCATTGAGGATAACGTTCTCCAGGTTCATCCCTGCTGATGTAAAGGGTAAAATTTCCTTCTTTTTTTTATGGCCAAGTAGTATTTCATTGTGTAAATGTCCCATGGTCGTTTTATCCACTCATCTACTGATGGACACGGGCTGCTTCCATATCTTGGCAATTGTAAATAATGCTGCATTGAACATAGGGCTGCTCATGTTCTTTTCACTTAGTTTTGGGTTCTCTCAGATATATTTCCGGAAGTAGGATTGCTGGATTGAAAGGCAGATCCGTTTTTAAAATTTTGAGGTATCTCCACACTGCTTTCCACAGTGGCTGCACCAGTCTGCATTCCCACCAACAGAGCATACTACCTTGCATACTACCTTGCTTGAGCCCATACTACCCCTCCTTACACAGCTTAAATCCCATACATAGTCCATCATTAGGAGACATACACTTGCATGTATCCACAACACTTTTGCCATTCTCTTTTTTTGTCATGACAGCAGCTTAACAAAATTGCTTTGCTGATTAATTCTAACTCTTTGTCTACTCCTTATCTGTGCTCCTACAGCTGAATATCACTGGGGGAAAAAACACAAATTCTCAATCAAATGCCCTTAAGGAAGCCTGTAAAGCTGCCCCCTATTTCCCTGCTCCTTTCACTCTCACTCTCCAAGATGGTTATTTTTTCTCTTCCTTAAACCTCTATCATCATCTCTCTTATCCTCAATCTCATCTCATGACCTTGCTTCTCAGTTTATTGGGGGAAAATGGAAGTAATCAGAAGAGAACCTCCACAAGCATCTACCACCCTGTTTCATCAACCTACTAAAATTTGTGCTCATATACTCAGGCTCTTTTTATGTTATTATGGCCCATGTTCCTAAGGTTAACCTTCCATTTTACATTAGCTTCAGCATTTTACCCTCTTGATATTAGATTATTGCTACCAGTTCACCAAAATGATCTTGATCCTCTCATCTTAAAATCAATCAAACAAACAAAACCCCAGAAAACATATTTCTTGGCTCAAGTTTCCTCTTTAGCTATCTTCTCTTAAAATTCATTCCAGGTAGGTTTTGCCTTCACATAGAAGTCATTCACATCAAACTTGTCAGTGATTTCCATGTTATTTGAATTCCTCCTTGAAATACTTTTTTCATTTGGTTAGAACACCATAATTTTCTGATTTGCTCCTAATCTTATTAGCCACATATTCTCTACTTCCTTTGCTTTCATCTCACATCACCAAACTCTTAAATTTTCAGAGCCTCCTGGCTCCAGTGTTGGACCTCTTCACTTTTCCATCTACACTTATTCCCCTGTGGGTAATTTCATCTAGTCTCCTGACTTTAAATGCCATCTACATACTGATTATTCCTGAAGTTCAATCCCCAGCTTGGACTCCTCCTCTGAACCCCAGACTTTTGTATCTATTTTCCTACTCAATATCTCCACTTGGATGTCTAGTAGGCATTTCAAATGTAACATGTCCAAAACCCAAATCACAGTCATTTTCCCCAAACTTAAGTACCCACAGAATTCTCCATCTCAATAAATAACAACACCATCCTTCTACTTGCTCAGATTCAATTCCTTGGAGTCACCCATGATTCCTCTTCTTTTCATCCCACAACTAATTCATTAGCAAATCCTTTTGGCTCTACCTTTGCAATATATTCAGAATCTGATCATTTCTCACCACTTTCTACTCTGGTCTATGCTCCATATCAATGCATATCAATTCCTTTACATTACTGCAGTAGTGTTTTAACTCTAACTTCCCTGTTTCAGCTTGTTGTTGAATATGGTTTATTTTTTTATACAATATCCAAATAATCATTTAAGCATATAAGTCAGGGGGTTCTGGCCTAGATGGAGGTGTAGGTAGAAACCTTTCATGTCCTTGCACAACCAAAAGGAGGATAACAACCAATCTAAAATCAAGAAACAACCAGAACTGCCAGAAAATCAAACTGTGTGGAATTTTGACAACCAAGAAATTAAAGAAACAGTCAACCAGACCAACCAGACCAACCAGACCAACCAGACCAGTAAGGCAGCAGACGGAGAGAACTCACAGCAAGGTGGCAGACTGTGTGGGCAGGGCTGGCTGAATGGGAAATCGAGACTCAGAGCTGACTGTGGACTACAGCAGGGGATTCCGCAGTGGGAGAAACTCCCAGTCTCACATGAGAGTTCACTGGAAAGTGGGGCTAGAGCCAAGCAGGTGAACTGCATTGTTCCCTCTCTGGCCCCTTCCCCACAGGCAGCACCGTAGCATAACAAGAAGGGTTGTCCTGCTCTGGTGAATACCTAAGGCCCCACTCCCTTAACAACTTATCAGGTGTGCTGAGACAAAGAAATAGGGCCCAAGTGAAAGAATAGAGCAAAACTCCAGAAAGAGAGCTAATCAATGAGGAGATAGCCAACCTATTCGATGGAGAGTTTAAAGCCCTGGTAATCAAAATGCTCACAGAACTGATTGAGCTTTGTTGAAAAATGAAAGATACCCAAAGTGAAATAAAGCAAAATATTCAGGGAACCAACAGTGACAAGAAGGAAACTGGGACTCAAACCAATGATTTGGAACAAAAGGAAGAAATAAACATCCAACTAGAACAGAATGAAGAAACAAGAATTCAAAAAAATAAAAAAAGGCTTAGGAACCTCCGGGAAAACTTTAAACATTCCAATATCCAAATTATAGGGGTGCCAGAAGGAGAAGAACAATAGCAAGAAATTGAAAACTTATTTAAACAGATAATGAGGGATAACTTCCCCAATCTGGCAAAGGAAATAGACTTTCAGGAAGTCCAGGAAGCACAGAGAGTCCCAAAGAAGTTGGACCCAAAGAGGAACACACCAAGGCACATCATCGTTAAGTTACCCAAGATTAAAGATAAAGAGAGAATCTTAAAAGCAACAAGATTAAAGGAGAGAGTTACCTACAAAGGAGTATCCATAAGGCTATCAGCTGACTTCTCAAAAGAAACCTTGAAGGCAAGAAAGGGCTGGAAAGAAGTATCTGAAGTCATGAAAGGCAAGGCCCTGCATCCAAGATTACTCTATCCAGCAAAGTTTTCATTTAGAATGGAAGGGCAGATAAAGTGCTTCCAACATAAGGTCAAGTTAAAGTAGCTCATCATCACCAAGCCATTATTATATGAAACGTTAAAGGGACTTATCTAAGAAATTGAAGAGCAAAAACTATGAACAATAAAATTACAACAAACTCACAACTATCAAAAAATGAACCTAAAAAAAGAAAAAAAAAGAACTAAACAAACAACTAGAACAGGAACAGAATCAGAGAAATGGACATCACATGGAGAATTTTCAGTGGGGAGGGGGAGGAAAGGAATGGGGGGGAAGTACAGGGAAGAAGCATAATTGGTAGACATAAAATAGTCAGGGAGAGGTAAAAAATGGTGTAGGAAAGAGAAGACTCAGAGAACTTATATGTACAACCCATGGACCTGAACTTTGGTGGGGAGGAATGATGGAGAGTTGGGGGCTGCAGGGTGTAGGGGGAATAGAGGGGAAAAATTGGGAAAACTGTAATATCATAATCAATAAAATACACTTTAAAAAGAAAAGAAAAAATAAGAATATAAGTCAGATCATATTGATCTGCTTAAAATTTTCCAACTGCTTATCTTACTAATGTCATAACTGCAGATTATTGCAAAATATAATTTATTTATTTTTATAAATCAGATTCTGATCCTAAAGGACCTAAGATTTTTCTTTCTTCATTTTTCTCTTCTGTGAAACAGATCTGTTTTATTTCCTGAAATTGGCTTTTTCATATGTTTTTGGTGGTTGGTCCCTTTGTAGTTATTTTGAATATATTTTCCACTTGGTTTCTTAGTAAGTCCAAAATGAACAGTTTTAAATTGTCTCACAGTTATATATTTCTTGATATCATGTAAATCACTCTATGCCAACCAGAGTAAGGTGGTTTGGGACAGTGAAGGGGGAGGAAGATAGGCAGATGGTGTGAGGAAATGTTGAGTACAGTGATTGAGAGAAGAGAATGCGTAGGAAATTTAGGGAATATTTTAGAGGGAGAAATAAATACCTGCGTGGATACACACACATGAGGTTGAAAATTTTAAGATTAAGAGTTTATAAATCTGACTTTTTAAATAACAGGTGTTTGCCATGTATTTAGATGTCAAAAGCTATCACTGCAAATGGCATAAGGGCCAAAAGGACTGTGATGTCAGCACATGAATTCATCAGGACTGTGGAGGAGGCATATGTTCTGAGTACTTGTGGATTGCTCAGCTGCTGTTTCCATGGCGATCCATATACAGCTCCGACATTTCTTTCTCTCCTACCCTACCTTACCTTCATTACATCACAAACACAAAGATTAATGAACAAACTTGGTCAATGTGATGGGGTACTGTAGCCACTAAAGTTTTGGATGATTATTCTAACTGTAGAATAGTTACAGTCTATATTACACCCTCAAACACTGGAAAAGCAGTAAAGAAATCATATATTTTTGTCCTAAAGGTGAGAAAAATACCCTTTATGTAGACAGTTTCTTGAACATACCACATAGGTTTGGGAAAATAACAATGTGTGTATTAAGATGGAAAGAGTGACTCCACTAGGTTTTTTTTAAGATTTCTTTGTTACATATATATTTGAATGTTCTATGTGAAATGAGCACTTTTATCTTAGGTGTTTATCTTAGGCATCTGCACAGTTATTTTAAACTAAAACTAGTCCCCTATACTGTAAATGTAATAAATAATAACACTTCTCCTCAGAAACTGAAACCAGGAAGATGTTTTTATTCAAGATAGCTTGCTGATACTGTTCCCTTCTTTAAATGCAAACAAAATTTCTGAGTTCTCATTGTCGTGGAATTTGCTGTTGTAGTGGAATTGACCATCTGCTTTCTACTCACTCTGCTTTGGATAACAACAGTATCTGGTTTGTCATTGGAGGAATTTTTCCTTCCCCATTCTGAAGTCATGTATTTGGATGTAGTTAACTCCATTCTCAGCTCCATAGCTGGGTGGGAGGTTAGCTTAGGTCTCACAGCCCTTTGGTGACTGGATCAAAGATGAGAATTGGACCAAGGCCATGCCAGGAGTCAGATCCAAACAGAGTTAATTCTGATGCTTTTGCCTATGCAACCGGAAAAGAGAGGCAAAATTTATCCTGTGAACTTTATCCAGAAGAATGTGGACCTAGAGCAGCTAAAAGGTGAGAGAGCGCACCTGCCAGGAAATGGAGCCCCGGGGAGGAGAGCACAGATAAGAGACAGAAAGAGAGCTGTAAAATAGGAATCATAATAGGACTTTTCTTACTGAATGCTGTTAAGAGATAAATGAATTTGTAATATAAAGTACTTAAAGAGTGCATGACATGTGGAAAGTG